>JAGVVM010017496.1:0-14158 GCA_019149425.1 Psidium friedrichsthalianum
GGTTAATCGTCGAGATGACGTATAGTGTCGTGTTGCATCAAACAAACTCTGTTTTACGATGCCCTCGGAGGCAGTGACATTCCTTGTCAAGATTAGATAGACTCCACTCAGAATTTGAAATAATTAAGGGTGAACAGAACGATACAAAGTTACCCCTTTCTTTGGCGCGCTTGGGGCATTTCACTCATAATTCCTTATTTGGGGCTTCCACCAGTGGCAATGTCATGAATTAATTTGCCTCAGTGTTGTCACAGAGAACCTCACATTTGGGTATGACTGTGGTCTTGGGACAGTTTAACAATTCTCAAAAGAATAGAAGGGATTCAATTTAGAACTGGAGTAATTGAGGAAAATTGAAATGATACGAAAGTTACCCTTTCGAGTTTGCGTGGACTTTTTAGTCTTAATATTTGTCTCAGTTTGGTGCAGCAAAGGATTCGAGCATTTACTAGGAGGAAGGAAGATTACTACTCCTTGCTTTTGGCATTAATTTCTAGACATCTATCAAAACAGAAAATATCCCACGCAAGGGAATAAAACATATGCAATTCATTCATGATTGCTCTGCTTCCTTGTGTAGGCTCTCCTATGATCAGCTAACTTCATTCCGAATGGGTACCGCATCCGCGATGCTGAAGGATCCGTGATTACTGGCTTCGAAAATACGGCTTTGTATGCACATTACAGCCTGGTGCTTCAATCACAATCCGACTGGTTGATCATGGCGTCAATCTCGTCATTCAATGCTACTTACTTGGTGGTGTACATCCCTCTTCCTCGGGAGGCATCAATAAATGACCCATAAGATCAGTCCTTCCCTCGTACATTCTCCCAAAACTTATTTCCGCTGAGAACTGATCTAACTCACCTCTCAACGAGCATTTGATCTCAGATGCTGCCTTTCGCGAGGTGAGGAGGCACTGCATTGGGGCAGGTGGCTGTTAAAAGCTTCCTTATACCTCGGTTCGCCTACCTCGAGTTTCTCTTTTCAGCTCTTAGAAACTCGACTTCGTGTCACTTATTCGATGTCTTTACTCGGGTTCACCCTATTTTGAATTTAAAACTTGACTTACGAAAGTTCTAGCTCTAGCTCTGCTCAGTTCCATTTCTTTGTCTGTTATTTGGGAATAGGGCACTCCGTGAAGAAATCTTCAGAGCTTTTAAATTTGATGCTCAATGTGACGACCGTAACGCTTCGTTTGACCCTTATTGTTATGTCTTTATACTTTGTTGAGATCTTGGACGTCGTTGGTGAAGGGCCCAGTCCATGTCTTTAGTTTTCCGAACATGATCTCGAACTCTTCATCTCCTATATTCAGCAAGTGACGGTAGCCCTTGATAATGTGTTGGTTTGGACATCCTCAACTGGCTATGGTCCTCCAAGGTTTGGCTACCCTTTCTTGTATTTTTTACTCTCTCTGAATTTATCTAAGGGTGAACCCTATATGATTTAAGACTTTGCTCTGAGCAGCGATGACACATTTAGCAGAGGACGCCACTTTTAAAATTTAGGCGTTGTTTAGAAATTGTATCGCTTCCCCTAAGAGATTTCTGTCTTTCTCAACTTATTATCATTCTCTCACTGTTTGTCTTCTGTCATTCTTTTTTTCATAGTGGTAGTGCTCCTGTCGCTATTTCCTTTTCCGCCTGTCAGTTTGTGTAGTGAGCTCTCTTCTTCTACGAATGGAGACAATTCTATCTTCTTTTCTGTAAAATTTTTCGTTGTCTCCCCTCAGGTCATTTTTTTCTTCTTCTTTTCCAAATGGTGCAGCACCTCAAAACCTTTTTTTGCACAAAGTTTCAGATTTGTTTGGCTCGAGATTGCGATTACTTAGGTATTCAAGCCAACAGAGGTTACCTTGAACTCGTATCGTGAAGCTCGCTATGAGAATCGTTTGAATGCTTGGAATCTGCGGAACTCACAGTATGTATCATCTGCAAGAAGGCCGTCAAGTTGCTGAGGAATGGGCCTCAACTGTGGTTCACAGAGGGGAAGTTGGTGGAGCGTTTAGCCTAAACAGACTTAACTTCAGGCATGGACCCGAGGGATATCGTGATGAAATTTAGATGTGAGTGTGGCTCAGAAGAGAGCCTCGAGGCTAACGTGGATATAGCTCTCAAGAGGAGACTTGATCGAGGAAAAATTTTTTGAAATCGCTGTTGCCCGAGCTTGAGGCTAACTAGCCCATGCAAAAAGAGAAAAATGTGCTCGTTGTTTCTTCAAGCTTGCGGGGATCTCGAATCTTAGGAACCGCTCGGTGTAGTAGAGTTTAATTTCATGGAATCATTGAGCCATTTGTGAATGCTCATAGGGCTCAATTTGTTTTTACTTTTCCCTCCCATACTTGTTGTAGGCTTGATAATGTATGAATGAAGAGAAGAGTTTCACATTTTTGTGCTTTAATCTTCCTTCATCTCTTTTCCGCTAGCACACGATAGACACATACTACCCTATGCACTTTTGTGCCCAATGTATCAGGAGGTACTAGTGATTCAAAGCAACCCAGCCTGTGGTGACTGTTCGTCATAAGAAAAGTCTTCTACCCACATATCAAGATGGCAGAGGCCCGTTTAGCTTCTTCTAGACTTTTTCCTTTGCCATGGCAGCAACTTGCACCGCAGTGCAGGCGACGTCATCTTCTACATTTGAGAGGTGCATAACACAAAAAAGGCTACAATCCCCAAATTCAAAGTCACCGTCCATCTAACATAATGGCCATACTACTGGAGCTGGAAAGCAACCGTGCAGTGATATGCCAATTTGATCATTATAAAACTAATCAAATATCCTCGACAATAGCCTTCTCTTGACATGGAATCTTTTTCTTCATAACCCGAAAGGATTAGGTGGACAAATATTGAACGACGACGGTGGTGGATCTATGAGAAACGTATGGACAGAGGAAGAGGAATCCAAGAGCCGAGGGAGGAGGGGGGGAGAGATTGTGCTTTTTCTCCATCCAGCTTTTTGATTCACGTGGGGACGAAGAAATCCTAGCGTGCTCCAACTGCTCCACTAGGATCACCTCCTTCAAACTTTTTTTTTTCACGGTTCCTCCCTCAATTACTCATCCATCGTAACGCTCACATCCAATTGTTTTGCCAAGGAGAAGATATGTTGACTCGTGTTCCCCAACCCACCTTCTGGCCACTGTTTTTGTATCTTTCCTCCGCCTGAAAATCTCAATCAAGTTCTCTCCTCTTTTTCTCCCGATGAAAGGACTCCACCCTTATCCTTTCAATCCTCCCTTCTCTTTGGTCCTCTACTCCATGTGCAACCCCCTTTGCCATCATTTTCCTTTCCTTTTTCTCATGGTGTCTTCCAACACTATTTTATTTTCCTATCATCACCACCGAAAGCACCAACTATCCTCACTCCCCTTTTTGTTGGGATGTTCACGCTTACATGCACAGTCACTCTCCTTGTGGTCCAATCCACTTGATGATGACATTTGGTCCTGTGAGGGATCTTCCTTCCTTGAGACTTAATGATCTCCATTCCCTTTCTCAAGATTCTCTCTAGGATTTCTACTTCGGAGAATGGTCCGGTACATCGGAGGGGATGACCCCACGATGTGATCATGCGAGACGAATAGAATGAAGAGGACAATGTCACAACTTTTAAAAGTGAAATGTGAAAATAAATTGACTCAAATTGGATTTTTTAACCCCGATTCGGAGTTACATTTGTGAAGGAACACATAATTTCGAATTTGATTTTTCAAGTTTGCGATGGTCATCATGAAAAAGGATTTAAAAGAAAAATGCTGACTATATATATATATATATATATATATTTGGCCTCAAATGTTATTTTTCCCTAATTTTCAAGTATTTTTGTATTTTTTGAAAAATATTAAAAAATACGAAAAAATTATTTTTGTTCAAAAATGGTTGCTTAGACTTGGCCAAGGCTTCAAAGTTGATTTTGTAATTTTATGAATTTTTATGATTTTTTTTATTAATTTTAAAGAGAAAATGTGATTAAAAAATCAGGTGTCAACAGATTAAACTATAAACTTTCAACAATCATCAATCAGAATACAACAAAAGTCAGATTTCAACTTCTTATTTCATTTCACATATTTCCAAAAGTTACATATTAGTTTCTTTCAAGCTTACGAGCTTATAACTAGGAAGTGGGACTCAAAAGATAACCACCATGACTAATCGACATCTTACATCAAAATTTGTCGTCAGCCACTTCATTGTACAACCCAAAACTCACCAAACTCTAATCCCAACTCCCCATTTCATTACCCCCCAACTAGGCCTGTCCACCCTCAAAACTACCACTACCATCCTCATTTGGAAGTCCCAGGAGGAAGTCTTCATCCCCAACCATATACAACGTCATGAAATAGTACAAAACTAACTGGGGCTCTGACCAAGCCTACTTCAATAGCTAGAGTACTTGCTAGTTTTTTTATTTTCACTTCGGGGGGGTCACTATCCATATGGTCCTCCCAAGATGAGACACATTCTCGAGGGACCCCGTAACACAAGGTTGAAGCAGTAAGTCTAACGTGAGATATCCTTATAGTTTTGAAAACCACAATTTAACAAATAGTGAGCTAACGTCTAACGAATGGATATCAACCCAATATAATGTAAGCATAACAATTAAAACACAACATCAACAATTCATGAGTTTCAAAGCACACGCATCAAGCGTTCCACAATGAGATTTCTTACAAACCCATGAATTTCATATGCAATGCAACACTAGCTCCTCATAATGTTTCCACAGCATCTTACTCCAGAGGCATCTCAAGCTCACAATGGTGGAGACATTCTCTGACTCACCATTGGACACATCTCGAATTCCCTCCAGCTCCCACAGGGCATTGTCGCAGCACGACAGGATACTTTTTCATTTCACCATTAAATGCCATACAATGCACACCACCATGCAATCTTACCCTCAGAAGCTTCAATGCAGACAAACAAATCATATCATTCACACGATAATGCCGTTTCACAGAATTCAATGTAGAAATCACTCATAACATGCGAGTTTTTCAAGAATATAATCATAATTTCAAATGATCGATATACGGTTCTAATGCAATCCAAACAAATTATAAAAATTAGAGATTTACTCGCCTTTGATTTTGATAATCACTTGAACTTGAGCAATTCGGTGATGGACGATCGAATGATAATGATGGACAAATGACAGGCGAATGGCTAAGGCAGATGGAAGGCGGTGGCTAGGGTGATGTGAGGGTATGGGTGGCTTGGGCAAGGTAATGGCATTCTGACGATTGTTTTCCAAAATGAACTGACATCAAGATTCTATATAGGGGGCAAAGCCACTCAGCTTAGGCGAGTCAGCAACTTCTGACGAGTTAGCAACTTACAACTGATCCAGACGATGACACATGTTATAGGCGGTGACACATATCCACCACCTTTCACATGTAGGACACGTGTCCAGCATGCGTAACACATGCATGGCGCATGGGACACGCATCCCTTGATGAGCCACGTAGCCTATCACATGGCCATCGCCTGCCTTGTGTTACACATGTGGGCCCTCATGCAATCTTGTCCTCGCTCAGTCCAATTTCTCATGTATTTGGCCTAGTTAGTGCCCAATTCAAATATAATAAGTCACCCTGTTATCTCGTCATCAATTTGTAATTTCACTTATCAATCATGGTTCAACTTTAATTTACTAGGATATAAGTTGACTGAGGTTTTAGGGTCATCGCAATCCTCCCTACCTCAAAAAATTTCGTCCCCAAAATTTAGCTCTTGCTCCCTCTTTCAAACAAGTAAGGATACCGTTGTCTCATAATTTCTTCAATTTCCCATAATGATTCCTCGACATCATGGTATCTCCATAATATTTTAACTATAGGGATAGTTTTATTTTGGAGGACTCGTTTCTTTCGATCTAGTTTTATTTTGGAGGACTTGTTCCTTTCGATCTAGTATCTATACTGGTTCCTCAATGTACTTAAAGTTTTTGTCAATGTCAATAGTTTCAATCTAGTACATGACTAGGGTCTGGATGATACTTTCTCAATATTGATACATGAAACACCTCATGTAATTGAGATATTATTGGTGGTAGTGCTGATCTATATGCTAAATTACCAACCTTTTCAAGTATCTTGAAGGGTTCTATGAATCTCAAGCTTAATTTTCATATTCCCCCAAATCTTGATATTCCCTTACCTTCAAGAATACATGATTGCCTACATCAAACCATAATGGTCTTCATCGTCTATTGGCATAAGTTTTCTGCCGACTCTAAACAACTTTAGGTCTTTCTCGTATAATCTTAAACGTATTAATAGTGATTTGAATCAATTATGGTCCCCATTAAACTCCATTCTCCCACCTCATTCCAACATATGGGGGTTCTACATGCTCTACCATATAAAGCCTCAAATGGAGCCATGCCTATACTTTGTTGATAATTATTGTTATAGGGAAATTCCACTAAATGTAAACTTGCTTCCTAACTACCTTCGAACTTAATAATACATGCTTGCAACATATCTTCTAGTATCTGAATTACTCTTTTAGATAGCCCATCTATTTGCAAGTGAAAAGCAATACTATATTGTAGCCTTGTTCCTAAGGTATTTTGTAAACTCTTCCAAAAGTTTGACGCAAACCTTGAATCTCGATCTAATGTTATAGTAACCTGCGCATCATGTAACCGTACTATTTCTTTAACGTACAGATTAGCAAGGTAATCTAAACTATGATCCTCTCTAACTGTTAAGAAGTGTGCACTCTTGGTTAGTCGATCCACTATTACCTATATGGAATCGTGACCTCGTGATGTTCTTGGGAGTCTTTGCACAAAATCCATTGTTATGTGCTCCCATTTTCTCTCAAGAATTTCTAATGGCTTAAGGATTCCTATTGGCCTTTGATGTTCTACTTTCACTTATTGGCACATTAGACATCTCTGACATATCTAGCGATATCCGCTTTCATACCAATCCACCAATAGTGCTGGCGAAGATTGCGGTACATCTTTGTATTCCCAAGATGAATACTATACTAACTTTTATGTGCTTTCAATCGAATTTCCTCTCTCAATTCTTTTTTTCCTGGTATGCATAATCGTCATTGGAACCTTACCATTCCATCATTGTTTATGTGGAAGTCATGCTTTTTTCCTTTTAGTGTTTCTTCCTAAGTCTCTAAGATTTCAGGATTCTTTTGTCGTAACACTTTAATCCTTTGAACAATATCGGGTTCTATCCTCAAAGTTACCAAAATACGTGTGACATTTTCTATTTCCAACTGAAAGTCTGAACATGATACTTTATTCAATAGATTCCACTCTCAAATCATAATGTTTATCACTTATGCAGACTTTTGACTAAGAGCATCTGCAACTCTATTTTCCTTCCTTGGATGGTATGGTATCTCACATTCATAATCCTTCAATAGTTCCATTCATCTTCTTTGTCTCATGTTCAATTCTTTTTGGGAAAACAAATACCTTAGACTCTTATGGTCAATATACACTTTAAACTTTTCTCTATAGAGATAGTGTTTCCATATTTTCAATGCAAAAAATGATTGTAGCCAGCTAATTCATGAGTTGGATAATTCAATTCATATGGCATCAGTTATCTAAAAGCATATGCAAAAATCCTTCTGTATTGCTTTAGGACACAACCCAATCCTTTTAGGGAAACATCATTGAATACTTCATATACTCTAGATCCTGAGGGTATAGTTAATACTAATGTTGATATTAACCTTTCCTTGAGCCCTTGAAAACCCTTTTCACATTCTTGGTTCCATATGAACTTAGCGTTTTTTCTTGTTAACTCAGTCAAGGGACTTGCAATACTAGAGAATCCATCCATAAATCTCTTATAGTAACCTGCCTATGATGGTTAAAATTTTTGTGAGCTTTAATTTTTTGGCAAGTGATGTAATTATGTTCGAATAATTGTGTTGCGAATGCAAGAAGACGGATGACAATTGAACTATGAATGAAACGTCAGACTTTTGAATTGTGCAATGGTTATAACATTAAATGTTTGAACCGAGATATGGACTTTGATTGCGAGTTGGTTTGAAAAAATTCAGGCACCAAAACTTGTGAGAATCCCCACATGACCGAATATCATTTTTCCCCACTATATAATATTACTCTCTCTCTCTCTCTCTCTCTCTCTCTCTCTCTCTCTCTCTCTCTCTCTCTCTCTCTTGTGAACTCTTGTGAACTTCCCCTCCCCTCCACCTCGTTGAATCCTCCAGAGAAGGCTCTCCTCTCCCTGTGCCTTCTTCGGCCATTTCGAGCTCGCCACAGCGACAACGGTGATGGCTATTACTCCCTGACCTCAGCCTTGTCCTCGTCCAGCCTTGCCCCACCTTGCTCGAGCTTGCCACCCTCCATCTCAAGATTTCGGCCACACGATGCCAAGAGAGGAAGACGAAGACCCGAGCTTCATTCAATCGTGGATCAACTTTGGTTTCACCTTGTTTTGACTCTGAGGCAAGTGAATCTTCTAACTCCTTCATTTACTTGCCAATTTTTCGCTGGATTGAGAGTGACGTGGCATTTGAATTCGTTGGTATTTAGAAATGGAGTTTGTCTTGCATGAGCTAGAAAATAAAGTGATTCGCATGATCTATTGCTTGAGTTAGTGCCTGTGGGATGTGGGTAAGTTGTCTATAATGATGGATTGTGTTGGTTTCGTCGAATTGTGCTTGATTTGATGTTACCTGGCGTGGGGTATTTAGCCGAGTCGCGTAGGGTGTGCATGGTGTCGTGTGGTTCATCTATGGTCATGGTTGTGTGCTTGATTTGGTGGAATGAAGTGTAATTGTGAGCTTATGATCCTATGTATTACTATATCAATGTTAGGTTCATTCATTAAAGGATATGAGCACACAAATGCAAGTAGTCAAGTGTGTTATGATGGTCGTCATGCTCGGTGAGCTTTGAAATTGTGTGATTGCATTGAAAGTGATAAATGATTGAGATATATGTCGGCCAATGTCCTAAGGTGTTTGACCATATGTTTGCTTGTGTCCGAACGATTTCCCGTGGGAGCTTGAGTGGAAGTTGGGAAGTCTACGACCTGTGGCTCGTTGGAATCGAGCCCTGGAGTAGGGGAATCAAGGTCTATATCCCTCGAATAGAATTGAGGTCTGTGTCTCTCAAGATTCGCATAGCCGGTGTCTCATAGACGATGAGCTAAGGTAAAATCCAAAATTGAAGCTTATGTCCCTCGTTGATATTAAAAAAACTTGTGTCCCTCTTATAAAATGAAAGTGAAGTGAAAATTAAAGTGCATCAAAGTGTTCATTGAATATGGAGTCACCTATTTGAGTTGTGTGATGTCGTCTTGAGCCGAATGCTTGCTTTGTGACGTCCCCAATATTTTATTGGCTCAGAGATAAGAGAAATCAAGAATTGTGGACTCCCTCACCCCACCAACGCCTTTCTCCCTCTCATTCTCTCTCTTCTTGGCTTCTTTTGAAATTTTGACCGTGCACCATTCCCCAATAACCCACGTGCCTCTGCCCCATTTTCCTTTGATTTTTGGCTAAACCCACCAACCCCACTCGCCCTCTCTCTCTTTTCCACTTTCTGCCATGGGGAAACCCTTCCCAATGCTGCAAATGTTTTGCCCCCCTCACTTCTCTCTTCTTCCTATCAATCAATTGCCTTTGCTTTGACTTTTCTTTCGTTAACTGTTCATGCGAGAAGGAGTTGCAGCTGGCTGTCCTCTTCTTTTTTGCTGTTTCTTCTTCATGTCTTCCTCTCGATTGATCTTCAGCTGCGATGGCTGCTCCTTCTTCAACGTCCGAAGCTCGCCGCCCCAGATCGCCTCACGCCGCGCGAACCACCAGCTCATAGCTCCACCATCGTTTAGCTACCTCGCCATAGGCCGCCGTCACCTCACTCGGCCTAGTTTCCTTTCGAGTTTTCCCCTCTGCCATCTAACCTCTACCCGTCGTTGCTAGCTCCAACCCTTGCTCCAGCCGTCGTGAACACGTCCCACCATCACCGTCCACCGTTCGCTTCACCCCAGCCATGGCATGAGCTCGTTCAAATGTTGCTATTGCTCGTATCCTTCGGTTGCTACTGTGGCTCGCTCTCGGCTGTTGATACTGTGGAGCTCAACCGCTCATGGCCAAGCCACCATTGCCATCCAGCAGTGACACTATTGTCGTTCAGCCGCGTTCAGTCACCTCATGGCCCGTCGTGTTCCGTTGAGTCGTTCAAGGGTCGTTGCGTCACCATCGCCGTTCGCCGGAAAACCACCATCGCTGATCGGAGTAGTCGACTTTTGTGAGTCGACCTCTAATCCTTGGCTAAGGCGTGAATTTACATTCGGGATTAAGTTAGTGAATTAGTTAATTAATTATTTTAACTAGAAATTCAAGTAGTCTAATTATGGCCGAATTAGTTAGAGACTGAGTTTAGGTTAAATGGCCACAATTAAATAAGTTAGACCGAGTACCAAAATAGTCAGTGGCTAGTTAGAAATTTGGATTGACTGATTGACTGAATTTTGTGATCGCGAGCAAGTGATGGACTAGAGCCGAGAGACCGATGAATTGTATGATTGACTAATTGGTAGTTCAGTAGTCCTGGGTGGTTGTTTGTTTAAATAATTGAAATTGTTATGATATTTCGTGGTCGATTGCTTGAGGTCGAGATCGACATGGGATTGCTCAATAATTGGAGTGATTTATGTTCGACTGAATAATAAATTGATTATTCGTGTTCGTTTGAAAAATTGAAAATTGGCTGATTTTTATAATTCAAGAAGGTGGGATTCGATAAGGGTCTTAAAATCCGTGCCAGTCGTACGATATTATTACAGTAGTTTCGTGTCGTGTTAGTCGTACGAATCCTACGGACTACCGAAAGACACTGCCAGTCGTAATGCTCTGTCACACCAGTCATGTGCTATATTTCCTGATAGAAACATGTCGTGCCAGTTGTACGAATCTTACGGACTATCAAAAGACACTGCCAGTCGTAGTGTGAAATCACACCAGTTGTGTGCTATTTTTCCTGTTAGTACCGTGTCGTGCCAATCGTACGAATTATACAGACTATCCGAAGACACTGCCAGTCATAGTGTAAAAACTGTTAGAAGTATGCCTTAAAACAACCATGTGATAGTCATATGTATAGCATAAATATTGTACTATCGATATTATATAAATGGAAAGACGCTTATTTATTCATCTTGTCCATTTATTTTAGATGAATAAAGTCCATTAGATCAGTTGAAATTGATACCCATTCTTGAGGTGTCAAGAATATGTGTGACGGGTCATCAGTTGGTATCTGATCTTCAAATTGGTTTCTAGTCGAAGGATCGTGGATTAGGTGTCCACGAGCCGATTAAGGCCAGTGTGTTCGCAGCCTCGTTATTGAGCATTGGATGCCCAATAGGGATGATGAGTCACAAGTCATCGGACGTTAGACGTCTAAGCTGGAACACAGGTGTTCATATCGAAACGAGTTCGATCGAATCCACTAAACGTGACGAAAAAGCGATTGACTAACATGGAGGCTTCTGTTTAGTCAATGTCTCAATCGCTCTTGGCTTTGGTGTGTTAATGGTCCTTAAACCTGAACCGCGATTCTGGCTTGTATATTGGATGGTTGTGGTTTAAAAGTACGATATTGGCCGATCATTGATCCGCCTCAGTGCATGATAGTCACAGTCCTCCATATACGAAGTCACAGGCGTGAGTAACAGTTGGGATCTATCTCCTAATTAGATGAGATTGATGTCCTATGTAATCTATGCATGATGGTGCATTAGAAAGTCCTTGGCCAAGGCAGAAGTCGAGAGGAGTTTCGCCAAATGCACGTCAGATAGATTTGTGCATATGATCGAATATGTGGTTTGACTCAGATATCCATGGCCCTCATTTGATCGGGACATGGTGAGACAGAAGGACTGAATAATATCGAACTAAGGCTAACAGGTTCACTTTATCCTCATACTTCATTCTGACTGGGTAACCGTGATATGTTACTAGACATCACTCACGGTTTGTGGGATCTAAGGATTGATTTGGGACGATCAATTCATTAAGGAATCTCACTGACCGTTCAGGAGTGAAACCTGCCTTAACCAACATCTAGCGACATCCATAGCGAAGACGGGATCGCGAGAATGCGATAGGACTATTTGGATAGTCAAAAGGAGTTAAAACGGATTGGATTCGTTTCCTCCTTCTAAAGCTCACTAAAGGATGAAGTAGATGACACCGGTAAAAACACATGATGATGTCAATGAATTATGTAATGGTTACATCATGGTCCTGCATCATCCGTTGGATAAAGTTTGTTATCCAAAAAGAAGGATAAAAAGATTATCCTCTAGAAAGTCAAAAGTATGATAGATTTTCTATCCATTTGACCAGAGATGTTTGGCCATCAAAACGATGTGATTTTAGTCACTCAAACTCGAGAGACTTCAAGCCTAGAATGTCCTTGAGCCCGTAGATAAGGTTGCCGATCCAAAACGGCGTCGTTTTGGGCCGCCTGAATGGACCTCACGACTGGCCGAGTTTGGTCAAAAGGCGGCAAAATGCTGCTTTAACCTACCCCGCCTCATGGGCCAGGCCGGCACGTGTCGTCAAAGGTGGTTTGACCGCCTTTGCCTAGCATCAGTTGGCCACATGGGCCAGCTGGGAAAAAAAGGGGGGGCGACGATTTTTGGAGGTCTAGGAAAAAAATCGGGGGGGGAGAAGGGGGGGGGGGGGGGGGGGGGGGGGGGGGGGGGGGGGGGGGGGGGGGAGGAAAGGGACGGGGGGGGGGAGAGGGGAGAAGAGAGAGGGAGGGAGGAGGGAGGAAGAAAGAGAGAAGAGTGAGGGAGGAGAAGGAAGGAAAGGAAGAAAAGGGAAGAGTAGGAGGAGAGAGGGAGAGGGGAGGAAGAAGGGAGGGAAGGAAGGGGGGAGAGAAGGGGGAGAGAGAGAAAAGAAGGAAGGAGAGGGAGAGGTACAGGGAAGAAAAGGAGGGAGAGGAGAGAAGGGAGAGGAAAAGGGAGGGAGAGGAAGAGGGGGGGGAAAGAAGGAGAGAGGAGGAAGGAAGAGGGGGGGAGGGAGAAGAGGGAGGAAGGGGGGAATGGGGGGCTAGGAGGCACCGGTCGATGGAGCGGGAGGAGGGGGAGAGCAGCGCTCGGATACGCGGTGGAGAGGATCTCGGGGAAAAAAAAAAAAAAAAAAGAGGAGTAAAAAAAGGAAAAAGGAAAGATAAAGGAGGAAAGAAAAAAGAACAAAAAAAAGGAAAGAAAAAAAAAGAAAAAAAAGAGATACAAAAAAAAGAAAGGGGGAGTAGTAAGAGGGAAAATTAGAGGGGAAAAGGAAAAAAGAAGAAGAAGGAAAAAAAAACAAGGAGGGAAAAAAAAAGTGGGAGAGTGTGTGGAAGGGAAGTTTTACGAGAATATAAAAAAGAAAAAAGGGTAAAGGGATAAAAAGGAGGGGGGGGGGGAAAAAAGGGGGGGAGACAGGAATAATAAGAAGGTGGTGTGAAAAAAAAAAAGAATGAAAAAAAAAGGAAAGGTAAAGGTGGGAATTAATAATGGGGGAATAAAGAATTGAGGAAAAAATAAAAGAAAATAAGGCAAAAATAAAAACTAAGGAGTAAACAAAATTAAAATCGGGTAATAAAATAATAATAATAATAATATAAATAAATAATATAAAAAAAATAATAATAATAAAATAAAAATTAAAATACTATTAGATTATTAAAGACAAGATTCCATTAGAATGAAAAATGTATCATTAAGTCAAAATCGTAATTAATGATAAATTAAAAAAGGGTAAACTAATCTAAATACAATTTTTGGAAAGGTATTGGGTGTGTAAAAAGTTAGTATTGACGTACCTTGAAGTGTCAAGTCAAAATTAAAATAATTAAATATACTTCATTCCTGCTGGGTAACCGTGATTATGTTACTAGACATCACTCACGTTTGTGGGATCTAAGGATTGATTGGACGATCAATTCTTAAGGAATCTCACTGACCGTCAGGAGTGAACCTGCCTTAAACAACCATCTAGCGACATCCAGCGAAGACGGGAATTCGCGAGAATGCGATAGGACTATTTTTGGATAGTCAAAAGGAGTTAAAACGGATTGTGATTCGTGTTCCTCCTTCTAAGCTCACTAAAGGATGAAGTAGAA
>JAGVVM010017500.1:0-14386 GCA_019149425.1 Psidium friedrichsthalianum
GGGTGTCGCTGGGAACAGAGACCGATGGCTCAATCTTGTGTCCCTCCAGTTATAACTCAGTGGTGGGCATCAAACCCACCCTTGGCCTGACGAGCCGAGGTGGGGTTGTCCCCATCACTCCCAGGCAGGACACTGTTGGGTAAGTCGGGGCGAAACACATCGACGCTCTTTGTACCCACGGAAATTACTCCAGATGTATTAACCGCGATATGTGGGATCTCTCAGGCCAATGTGCAGGACTGTTGCAGATGCCGTCGATGTCCTCGATGTCATCGTAGGATTCGATCCTTATGATGCCAAAGCCACTAGAAAAGCGTCGAAGTACATCCCGAGAGGGGGCTACAAGCGATTTCTCAAAGCCGACGGGCTCAAAGGCAAGAGACTCGGAATCGTTAGGAACCCTTACTTCGACTTCTACTCAGGCACTCCGGTTGCCAAAGCATTTGATAGCCATTTTAACACCCTGAGGTAGTTAGTAGTGATATCAGGACCCATTAGTTCCTCAAGTTTGGAATGAATTAATATGACATACAACATAAGCATATGCTTTCGTTTCTTTCATGAACAGGAAACAAGGTGCAGTATTGGTGGACCACTTGGAATTAGCCAACATCAAAGAAATCTACTCTAACACGAGCGGTGAACATGTAGCGCTGTTGGCCGAGTTCAAGCTAGCCCTGAATACTTACCTGCAAGATTTGGTCGTCTCGCCAGTCCAATCCCTTGCTGATGTAATTGCTTTCAACAACAAGCACACGCATGTGGTGAGTTGGTATTAACATATATCAATTTATAGATCATCTTTAATCGACTCAAAATTACGTAGAATCACATAATGTTCGGGGAACATATAGTAGAATCAAGCAAGAGGGCAGTACCCTTACCAGGGATGCGCTGGATAATTTCTCGTTTTACGCCATCCTCAACTCACAGCATAGATATTAGGGAACACTGGATAGAATACTTTCAAGTGCGCCAGGCAAACCTTGTGATGCGAATCTTACAGTCTTTGCATCGCAATTCGTCGACCCTACCCTGTTCAACTCCAATTTTAGTACCAAAACGGCACTCTTGCAGGAAAAGATCGACGAGTATGGCCAGGACTTGTTCCTCGCGGCGCAAGTCACAGGTGGGATCGATGCAACTGTGAAATCAGCACGGCGAAACATGGAAAGATTGAACCGAGATGGGTTTGAGAAGCTGATGAGGCAGAACAAGTTGGATGCATTGGTGACTCCTGGTAGTAGAGCGTCTCGGGTTCTCGCGATCGGAGGGTTCCCAGGAATAACCGTGCCTGCCGGATACAATGAGGATGGAGTGCCCTTTGGGATTTGCTTCGGAGGCTTGAGAGGCTCTGAGCCTAGGCTCATCGAAATCGCTTACGGGTTCGAGCAAGCCACCAAGATCAGGAGGCCGCCTTCATTCATGCGGTGACCACTGATGATCATCGAGTTAATGTATTCGGATCTTGGTGTCCGAGCTCTTGCGTGCGTGATGCTTCTGTGTTATTGGATTAGGATCCAAGTGATGAAGCAACAAGGGAATAAGCAGCCACATTCCAAGATTAAGAAGTGAGACTGTCAGACAATAACGATTTAGGATATGTTTGTTCATGAATAAACTTCTCTGCCAAAAGAAAAAGTGAAGCATGTCAATTGAGAAATTAAATTCAAGGTTTTCTGGAGTACTTACATGCGGTTTCTCTTTTTTGGTTGAAGAAACTCAGATTGCATGGTAAACAGAGAGTCTATAGATACTCGTATTTTGCAACAGCCTTCATGAAACTATAGGGAAATTGTCCCAAAAGTCCTCTATTGTACAACGACCAATTTAGTTCTATTTTAAATTTTTAAATTTTTTTGATTTAATTCTAAACCTTTTGACAACTTGTTAATATATTTCCAAACCTTTCAACATGTCAATTTAGACCTGTGCTGATTGGACCGTCATGCTAGCGATTTCCAGTCAAAAGTGACAAATTGTTAAAATATTTAGGACCAAATGAGCAAATTATCAAAAGGTTTAAGATGAAATTGATAAAATTAAAAGGTTTATGACCGAATTAGCCACCGCACAATAGGTTTAGAACTTTTAGAACAACTTTTCCTCTCGCCATCACTGGTGACACCCAGAAGGTGCCTGCTTGATTTGCTAAACTCAACCATTCGAAGTCGAAAACCGCACATCTCCTCTTCTATTTCCACAACAATCTCGTACATGTCATGAAGGTTATGATGACCAAGAAGTCCCCAACTCTTTTCGGTGTGATGATGATGAACGATCCGCTTACACAAGGACCCAACCCCCATCAGCGGTGGGGATCAAGTCGCCAGGCCTACTCATGAAGATGAACCTCATTTTCAATGAAAGCATCCTAGACATCATGGGTCTCGACATGACTTACGAATCCTGTAGGGAGATGCCTACGACCGACTGCACCGTTGTTTTCCCATTGTCAAGTGGAGCGTCATCAAGGAAATCTCTTCTATTTTTCAGTTTTTCGGAGTGACATACTATAAAATTGAGACCATCAAGAGGTGCTTTAGAGGTGCCTAAGGTTACATCCTACACTAAAAACCAAATGATTTAAAAAAAAAAAAAAGGTGGGGGGTCGTCATCTCGCCTTCTGTGGCACCATGAGATTCGAAAAATAGAAGAGACACTGAAGGTTAACAAGCGTATCTTGTACCAAGAATCTTTAAGCTTTGTCTCTTTGTGATCCTTAAAATGCGTATTTGGTACCAAGAATCTTTCAAATTCGTCGCTGCGGTTGCCCTACCTTTTCAGCCTTCTCTACGAGCATAATGTTCTTGCTAGCTAGACTCGATTATATACAGATCGCTAAGGTACCCTCTCCGTTTCTATACATATGCCGTTAAGGTGAAAGGGAGATTGGAGAGGACGACCTAAGTAAGGAGGCTCGATCGGAATTAAATCTGTGGATTCTACACATTGTCCATTTGGTTTAATAGGTAAGCGATATTCGAATTATGGTTTAGGTTTTCTAAATCTATACGACACATTGTGATCTTGGATTGAACATTCCGTCCATAGATAGGTGATTTTCTTACATGGTGTTTTGTCATCAGCAGTCCTTAAATTTTGAAGGAACGTAATATGCTAACGTAATTCGTTTTCTCCATTCAAAGTTTTGACTAGTGATAAGAAATTACTATGTAGCATTTACGAAAAAAGACGTCCCAAGTTCTATAGTTTTAATACGGAGCTTACTTCAATGTTATAATTCTTCGATCGATCGCTTGAATGCCATTAATCTCTCTTTTTTTTTAAAGTCGTTGTATAATAAATTTCAATGCCACGATAGATTTTCTAGAAAGGGAAATCATCGATGTCACTCAAATAAACGTTTTCTAAAAATCATTATATTTAAGTGATCGATTAAAAAGTTATGATACCAAAATAAGTTTTACATATAAATTATGACAATCGTAATGTTTTTCTCTTTTCATAATTATACGCATCTTTTGACATGTTCTCTCTTGCAAAGCATGCCATTTTTTTTTTCCAGAGAACGTGCAAAGATGCCATTTACGTTGATTCTATTCATTTCAAATCCAAATCGAAAACCGAAAAGACGATGACATAATAAGGTCACCAAAATAATGGCATCAGCCGCTAATAAAAAAGCCCGACCAATTTGTGATTGGTTTCGACAACTTCTGTTCTTCTGTCTCTAAAGGTGTCTTCTTCTTGTAAGTCTCCTTTTCGAGTTCATTTCCGCCTGTGAATCCTTCCAATAGTATCAACGTTCCACACGATGTCAGATTGAAAAAGAGAGATGGCAAAGGTAGGTCTAACGGCAATGGTAGTGGTGGCGGCTCTTGCTCTGGTGGCCGCGGCCGCGACGTTCACCCATGTTGAGGCGGATAACCCTGAGAAGGTGGACAAATAGATCAACAGGCTTAGCCACGCCAAGCGCAAGACCACACGGCTCCCCTTCTACCTGCATTACACGATGTCGGGAAGAGCGATACGGCGGTGCGCATCCCTGAGTCCACTATGACCAAGAAGTCCCCAACAGGGTTTGGGTGGTCTGCATGATCGACGATCCGTCGGCTGAGGGACCTGAGCTAGAGACCCCACCCCTCCCCCTCGTGGGCTGGGCTTCGGGGTCTATGGCTCTGCTGGCTGGAATTGCCGGGCCTACTCATGTACATGAACCTCATATTCACGAGCACAATGTACAATGGCAGCACTCTAAGTATAATGGGCCACACTCCGACGCTCGAGACTGTTGGAACCAAAATAATAATGGTGACTTTAGAAATTTAGAACAAGGAACAAATACATATCATAGGGACAAATTCTTTATTGGAATGCAAAATACTTGTACTACAACTTGAAAATCGCTTGGAGTTTTGTGGCTTGATTACAATGCTAAACAAGTGCTTTATTTATTGCTAAAGGTGCACTATTCAAGGACCTATTCTCCTATGATTTTTCTGTCAAGACAAACATAACATTGAAGATGACATCGCCCATATCTTCTTACGATAAATGCTCTTGAACCATCCGTAGCCTTCGCACAATAAAAGTCAAAAACACTATCCGAGCCATGGGAAAACATGCATATCTTTCCATGAAAAAATTCAATGACTTTTGGGGAGCTTCTTGTCTTCATTTTCCAATAAATGTATTATAAGAACAAACGTGGCCTTCTTTTCTTCATTCTTTTCATTCACATGCTAACATTTAATTAGGTCCCTCTTTTCTTCCTTTTTTTTTATTTTATTTTCATGGAGTATTGTCAAAGCAACAATCAATTTTATTAATAATTTAACAGCCTCCCTTAAAATTGATTTCAATAATTAGCAACACCAAGCATCTTTTTAATTTTTCGAACGAATCCACCTTTAATGGTTTCATCAAAAGAATCTGCAATTTGATCTTCTGATCCGCAAAAATTAAGCTCAATTTCATCATCTTTGACTCACTCATGAATGTAGTGATACTTGATATCGATGTGTTTGCTTCTGCCATGAAAACCTAAATTCTTAGTTAATGTAATAGCTGACTTATTGTCACACATTATTTTTGTAGGACCTGTTTGTTCATGCATTAGCTCATTTAGCATCCTACGAAACCATATTATCTAACATGCTGTTGAAGCTAACGTCATGTATTCTGCTTCAGTTGTCGAGAGTGCAGAAACTTGTTGTTTTTCGATGACCAAGAAATTACTCCCTATTTGAGAAAGAAAGCATATTCGAACGTACTCTTCTGAGTCTTAGTGTCACCTGTCCTATCACTATCTGTGTACCCCACTAGACTGAAATTGTCATTACAAGAATATAGAATTCCATGGTCATGAGTTTCATTAACATATCGTAAAATTCTTTTTGCTGCCTGCAAATGTGATTGATACGGCTTTTCCATGGACTTACTAATAATTTCCACTCCATGTGTAATATCTGGTCTAGTATAAGCTAAATATCTCAATCTGCTTTTGAAATAAGTGAGATTTACTAGTTCACCGGCTCTTCTTTCTTCCGCTCTAATAATTCTATTATGGGAGTCTAAAGTGGTTTGAGCAATTCCATTTTCAATCGCTTCAAAATATCATTAGCATATTTTTGCTGTGAAATAAATATACCATCATGTACTTGCTTTATTTCAAGGCCAAGAAATAGGACATCAATCTCAAATCTGTCATCTCAAATTGGCTAGTTATACCCCCCTAAATTCAACAAATATTTTTTCACAACTTTCTATAAATATTAAGTCATCAACATAAAGGTACACAATTATGATGTCACCGTTAGTGTTTGAATTGACATATGGTGTATGCTCATATGGGCACTTTTGAAAATTATGCTTTAATAGATATGTGTCAATTCGTGGGTACCAAGCACGATGTTCCTATTTTAGCCCATACAGTGCCTTTTTCAGTTTGTAAACTTGATTTTCATGCCCTTTCTCATAACCTGTGGTTGTTCAATGTAGACTTCCTTTTCAAGAATGCTATTTAGAGATGTTGACTTCACATCCATTTGATGGAGTTTTAAATGCTAAAGATCATCTAAATGGTATCCATTCGGGCTACTGGTGCAAATACTTCAAAATACTCAATACATGACTTTTGCTTGTAGCCTTTTACAATCAGTCTGGCTTTGTAACGGTCCATCTAACCGTTGGATTTATACTTCGTATTGTACACCCACTTGACACCAATGGGCTTCTTATTAGGTGGTAAAGAAGTTAGCATGCATGTGTCATTTTTCTCAATGGGATGGATTTCTTCATTGCTTAGATCCACTTCTCATCTATAACATACAGAGTCACATTCAGCAAATAAGCAATAATTTAATATAGTTTCATAAGTGATTCTGTCATTATCACTGTCATCTTCTCTTGTGACCATGTAATCTCTAAATTTTGTTGGCGCCTCCCTCAATTGTAAAGGAAATTCTGGACCACCAATCTTCGCTTTTAGGGGGCTTCGCTGATGCCACGGAGAGCTCGTTGGGACTCAACTGGCTCACGGATGGTCGCCACTCTAGTCTGCAGAACAAAGGTGGCAAGAACATGCAAGATCGAAGTCAATAGTGCATGGGCTTTGACTGGGAAATTGCCGGATCACCACTGCCTATGGGTTGATCAGAAACTTGTTGAACTCCGGTCGAGGAGAGATCTGGCGTTGAGTGATATGAGGAAGTCACAGACAGGACTTTGAGGCCAGCCTAGCGCACGTGAAGAAAAGGTCACAGCATGACCAAAAAGATTCTCAATAAAGCTCCTTTCTTTGTTGTCGACTGGGCAGCCACCCTTCTCCTTCTTGATGGTGGCCGCTTCTCTGTCTCTGGTGGACTCTCGATTTCTCCTTCAAAATTCTGATTTTCCCTAAGGAAACTCCCTTCTCTCAATCTCACTACGTTCTCAAAACGTGAATTGTCCCCCTCGAGGACTTTGCAAAGAAAGACCAAAAGAAGGTCCTTTTGGCATAGCAAATAATCAAAACAGAAGAGAGCAAAAACCCGGAAAAGAAAACTTCTCTTCTTCTCCCTTGTGAATGTCGCGTGTAGCAAAAAGAAGGAAATTGCTCCCTCCCTTGTTGTCTTTCCTCTCCCGTCCGATTGTGCCTGCAAGAGAGAGGAAGTTTCTTCTCCTTTTTGTCTCTATCCTCAATGTGCAGAGAAACCCCAGGAAGAAGAAGTCCTCTCACCCTCCCTTTCCTTGCTTTTCGTGGAATCCCAGTAGCATGAGATGAACCACCCTTTGGCCGTCTGAAAAAACGTGAATGGCCGTCTAGCAATTTGTGTGGCTCTTTCCATTTTGTTCTGTAATCTGCAGACTTTGGACCTGTAAAAAGACAAAAAAAAAAAAAAAGCTTCTTCTCTGCCCTCAGATCCCAATTCTCTCTTTGGCTGTGTATGAACAATGTTGTGCGCCTTGAAACCAAGGCATAACATTTACAAAAAAACGTGTTGCAAGCCAGGGGCCTAGAATTTCTTAACTTTTACAAGATAGGCCAGGATCAAAATATGATTTAAATTAAATCTCAAGGGCCAAATTGCATTAAATCATCATTAAATTAATTAGAGAATTCGATCAGGCCCAATCAATGCACTTGCCGAAGTTTATGCTCAATAACGGGCTTTATTGTGCATTTTCTGGTTTTATTTTAAGCTTTTTTGAATAATGGGCTGAATTAAATTTGAAAATAGGTCCAACGCCCTTTAAAAATTCGGCACGTTCAACCTTACTATTGCCAAAAGTTTAAAGTACGAATCTGGTCTAATTGCTCGTCAATTTAAGCTCAATGCCTTACTGCCAGTCCAATGAATGCATGAATGCAAAATTAAATATGAAAAAGATGATTTAATTTTTGGTAGGAACTAAAATTAATTCCTGATTTTTTGTTGGTCAAAATTTAAGTGTCAACAAGAGTACCCAAATTAACCTTCTGAAATAACTACACCTTAACTTAGAGTAAAAAAAAAAAGAAAAAATTCCTAAATCCCATCTTTTATTCTTGTTTGAGTAATCTACGCTATACGGATGGATTTCCTTGGAGATGCATCGTGAATCTTTAAGTGAATTGACCAACCCTACAATAAGCTCGGAGTTACTATTGGTAATCTTTCTACTCAAATTTACCTTGTACTAATCAAGAAAACCAATCCCCAAATGTCAGTCAACATTGCATCCAAAAGGAATCCAAACTCAGCTCCGCGAGTTGCGAGTAAGAATGTCACGCGTTGAAATATGTTGCAGAATTTTGTGTTCGCCTCAGAATTTTTCTAAGTTTAAACAAATTAAGAGATAAAAATATTTGTATAATTTCTCTTTGTTTATTTCCGGAAATTTAGATCCAAAAAGAGATCGAAACTGAATGGTCGCAAATCATTAAGTTAAAATCGTATTGGCTGAATATGTATGACATGGCAAAACAGGGCAACGTGTCATGCCATGTGACACTCACAAGGGCAAATTGAAATATCGCGTGGCAAGCACCATAAAAAAAACATCCTCTAAATTCCGGTTTTACCATATTTATTAGATTGATCTATTAAAATATATGCCACTTGATGTTTCCCTTTCGACTCTCGACCTTTCGCGCATCTTTTCCAGAAGCCAAGATCACCACTAGACTCACTGCCCTCGGAGCAGCTAGATCTGGAAGTTTCGCCATGAATAGCCACCGGACGCCCCCTAATCCGCCATGTCTCGACTGATTGATGTTATTTAGACTTGTATTCAAAGTTGACATCTTTTATGCACCTAAGTTTGACGGGTGATATTAGCAATATTATAATATTTTGTTGATTCAACACATCTTACATGATTATACATATATCTTTTAGTGTGTATCCTTATTGATTATAGTCGATATTATTTTTTTTATCTTATTACCTTAGTTAGTCTTCTAATAAAGCCTATAAATAGGCCTCTATGTACTCTCTTCTAGATATATCCGAATACATAGAAATTCCTTATTTCTTCTTCCGCATTATTATTCTCAAGTTTAGAATTACTGAAACCCAAGATTATTTACTAATTTCGTTTCGCTATGAAGACCTTCTACGGTAAGCTAAACTAGCTAAGTAGAATAAACCACTTTGACAATAACATTAAGCAACCTCAGAGAGGATTATTGAATCTAAGACGATGCAAAAGTAAGCCTAAGGTATGTTAAATGTTTGGTGGAAAGTGAGATGTTTGAACACCACACGGTCACGTTTTGTGGTGACTACAGGTGCTGCTTCTCACTTTCTCTTATGAAATCTCTTCATTAATACTATATTTCCGACTAAATTGAGATAGATTGAGTGGGCTAGTGCAAAATGAATAAGTTGAAAATTATTTTTCTAAAAATGATCTCATGCACCTCTTGCGAAAATAAATAAATGAAAAATATTTTGATCATCCATGAAAAGATTTACACATCAATTATTGTCGATAATAGAAATATTTTCAATTGACTGATTATTTAAGGCAATATAAGAAAACATTTTTCAAAAAAAAAAAAATCTAAAGCATTACATTTTTTGTGAAATAAACTGAGCCGCCGTAAATCCAAATTCTCCGAGAATCAAATTTACAACCGCCAAAGCTGCCACCCCCAACACTGCAAAAGGAGTATTTCCTAGGAAGGTGAATCGTCAACGATCCCGTTGCGCGACTAAACTATGTTAGGGAGCTAGCGCTACTTGACCGGAACCAACATATTTGATGTCGTTTGAGAGACTTTACCGCAAAACAATTGCAATTATCCAATACTTGGGTCCGATATCGTGAATCACGACATCTCACTACTTCCAATTCTCATCATAAACGTTGAGGTGAGAGAGTAAAAATCCTTGTTACTATTCTTATTGCCCCTTCTTATCACAAAAGTAAAAGATATGACCAAACTACTCAAAAGCATGAGAAACGAGAAATTTAGGATGAGGCAAAGGTATGACCCAAGTAGGCACGCTCAGTTTTTGGGTGGGTCCAGAAATTAGTGGGCTGATTCTTAATTTTAAGATGGGACTTGACTCATTCTACATCCGATCACTCCTACCGGGGGAGATTATTTGCCTGTTTTATTATGTTCTTTGTGTAAAGTGGGCCCTTTACATCTGATAAAAAAAAAAATGGATAGAGTCAGTTTCCAAATCAAAGACCGCAAAGACGATGCAAAGTCGGTACTAATGCAAGATCGACTCAGCGGTCCCACCCGAGCTTTCGATTTTTTGTGAGAATGATTTGGTCCTATGACCGATTAATACCTATGTTCACGTCTGTCCCATATATGATTGGACTCGCGTTCGATAAAGTAGATGCATGATGAAGTCTGTCACCAACCAAAAAGCACGAGCCAATAGTGATTGATTTCGACAACCTTTGTTGCTTCTCTCTCTAATGGTGTCTTCTTTGCATGAGTCTTCTTTTTGAGTTCATTTTCGCCTGTAAATTACTTCCGGGGGCGTCCATTTTCCCAACAATTTCAGATCGAAAGGGCGGAGAAGATGCAAAGCCAGGTTTAACGGCAATGGTGGTGGCGGCTCTTGCTCTGGTGGCCACGGCCGCAACGCTCGCCCGTGCCGAGGCGGATGACCCTGAGATGGTGGACGTCTGGTTCACTAGGCTTAGCCACGCCGAGCGCAAGACCACGCGCCTCCACTTCTACTTCCACGACACACTCTCGGGCAAGAATCCCTACGGCGGTACGCGTCGCTGAGGCCAAGATGACCGAGGAGTCCCCGACGCTTTTTCGGGTTGGTCAACATGATCGACGACGTGTTAACCGAGGGGCCCGAGCCGGAGTCCCCCCTCGTGGGTCGAGCTCAAGGATTCTATGCCTCGGCCGGGCTCGAGTCGCTAGGCCTGCACATGAATGTGAACCTCGTATTCACGAGCCCGGAGTACAACGGCAGCACTCTAAGCATATTGGGCCGCAACCCGGCGCTCGAGACCTATCGGGAGATGCCCATCGTCGGCGGCACCGGCATTTTCCGGCTGGCTAGCGGAGTCGCGACGGCGAAGACGTACTTTCTCACCTCACCACCGGCGATGCGCTAGTTGAATATAAGGTCATAGCTATGCATTACTAGACGCTGGGTGCATAATATCGCAGCTTATGTTGGAGTCCACTTCTTTTCTTTCCTTTTTTTTATCCCCCCCTTTTTGGCCTTTGATTTGGGTGGCTTGGAATCTTTTTTGTGTGGCTTTGGATGAACTAAGTTGGACTGATATATGACTGAGTAGGTAATGTACAATGTTGGCTGCCTTGTGCTATATCGAACTTGCTGAGAGCGTTCGATGATTTTTTTTTTTTTTGGGGGTCTAAATGATACTTTCATTCATAAAGTCTAAGGGAGAGGACCCAAAAAATGGGTTTCAGCACAAGGTAAGTGCCATAGGACTCGGGTGCGAAAGAACCCAATTTGGGATAATTGCTTTTTCCTATGAGATCTAACCGCCCAACGTAACATATTTGACTCTCTTGACTCTCTAGGACTCTCTAGACAGGTCTTGACATTAGGAAAAATTAACAAGTAATTTTTGCATCTAAGGATAGGAAAGTGGGCATCTCGGGGTAACCTTCTGGGGCTTTGTACAGCTTCACACGTTGATGATTTTACCCACCTAATTATTATGAATTTGACGCGAACGACGTGAATTTTATTTTTCTTTTCGGAATTCTTAATTTAAAACTAGTGATGCTAGAATATGTTTAGAATTGAGCCCATTTAATGAATCAGACCCAAATTGATTTATTTGATACGCGAAGCTAATTCGGAATAAAGAAGTGTCGTCTTTTTGCATTTGAATTGGCTTTAATAATTTCTCACGTTGAGTCCGCAGTGGAATTTGAGAGTTTGACCGTGAAAAGAAAACAAGAAAGGAAATAACTCCAAAAGTGCAGTCGGTCAGGAAAAAGCAAAAGGAGAAAGTTACTTCCAGTAGGATCTGCTAAGATTGCTTTACTCTTGATGGAATATTGGCCGTGGGTTTCCTTTCGTGTTGAAATTGGCCCGCGATTTACTTTTGGCAATATATATACAATAATTTGGTGCAGGTTTCGTGAAGCCTGCACCAAATTTATATATATTCTAATTGGGGTCTTTCTAGGATAGAGCAGGTTTTCGTGAAGCTCGTGTGCTCGAGGTTTGGCGGTGTCCGTGAATTACATCCATAAGGTTGGTGTTCAAGTTAATTAAATTCTATTATAGATTTGTCCATTTCTTCGTGAGATTAAGAATTATTTAGTGAGGATTAGAAGTGAAACATGTGTGCATTATTTGATGTAATTGGGATTGAGAAATATTAAGAGTGTTTGAGTGACTCAAGTATGGTTTATAATTTCCGATTGTATCGTTTGATTTATAGTAATATTGTTGCTGCTCTTTTTGTGGATGTGGGTTTTTATGATTGAATCTATATATCTGGTATTCGATTATTTTCTTGTTTTTACCTATTTTATTATTAGATCGTTTGCTTCTGTGTCAATAACCGAATCCCAAGATAATTTGAACGGTTGTTTTCGGTACCAAACTGTCTCACGATTAGCCTCAATCAACCACCCGACAATAATAAGACCCAGTGCTCTATGTCTGTTCAACTTTATGATTGGAATAGGCGCATTTGAACTCCAATTGATGTGACGCGACGCGGTTCTACCCGGAGACGGCACATTGAACGAACTATTGTTCGACCCCAGCACGTACCTACTCATCCGTGTCTTCTTTTTTTTTTTTCCTCACTTAGATGCAAATCGTACACTACGAATCTTTCAAATTTTGTCACTGTGGTGGCCCAACATTTTTTTCTTCTTAGATGCAAATTTATATTTATTGGTTTCATGAAGTTGCTACATACCAATTACAAATACCAATAATTGGGTCCCTAAAGCGTGAATCACGACTTTTCATTGCTTACGATTCATGTTATAAACCTCGATGTGAGAGAGTAGAGCACATGGACGTTTTTTTATATTATATGCAACACCATCGATTACGACATCACTCTATATGTGCCAAAAAACAGCTATAATAACACTTAAGTGCAATTACATTACCGAATCATTTGGGCTCTACACATCTCAGTCTAGTGAAAAATGGCGGAGGGCTTATTATAGGCATATCGTTGTAGTTGGGACCGATGAGAGATGGGCTCATTAATCATTAGTCGCGACCATATAGAAATGGCGAGGTCCTCTCTCCATTTCCTAACATACATACTCTAACCATCCTATCCATCGAGAGCCGTCAAGGTAAAAGGGAATTCGAGAGAAAGACCTAAGTAAAGAAGCTCGAATTGAATCAAATTACGTGGTTCACATTGTCCATTTGATTAATTAGGTGTCGATTATTGGGGAGCCATATAAATTTATTGTGATATTGAGTTGAATGTTATTTACTATTGGTTCGGCGAGTTTCTTACGGAATGTTCTTATTAGTATAGTTCTATTTCAGCAAAGAAAAATGTAATATGTGATATAAATCACTCTCTACATTCAAATTTTCTATTAAAAAGGTGAAAATGAATTACTGTACCTCTATATACCCTATGATTTAAAAGTTTGGGAAATCACTCACAAATATCATTACTTTCATACAGTGCTCACTTTAATGTCATAGTTTTTCAAATCGATTTTTTAATACAAGAACTTATTTCACAAAAAAAAAAAACTCACTCAAGTGATGTTACCAATTTCCATTGCAAAAAATCCAATATGGTATTAAAATTCATGTTCTTGTGGTAATTTTTTAATTTATGGTACATCAAATGATCGATCGAAAGTTATGATACTTGTGTCGATTTTTTTTATAATTTCGGCACTTAAGATATCGAAAGTTATGGTAGTAAATAAGCGATGTATGACAGTTATGACACTCATCTTATCAGTTTTGTCTAAAATTATATGGCTTTGTGACATGTGATGCTCGTTCAAAGCATGGCATTTTTTTTTTTTTGAATACTAAAACTGTGCAAAGACAGCCTTTACATCCGATAAAAAAGCTTAGTGTCATTTCCCTAACCCAAATACGATGACCTTAATAAGGTCAGCAAATAATGGAGTCGATGGCCAGACTAAATTAGTGATTGTTTCAACAACTTATGTTCTTCGTCTCTAAGGATGTATTCTTTCGTTAGTCTCCTTTTTTGAGTCCATTTTTCGCCTATAAATTCTTTCCAGCAGTATCTTTTTTCCCGCCACTTTCGATTGAAACCGGAGATGGCAAGCCTGGTTAATGGGCAATGTGCGGTGGCTCTTGACAACTCGCCCTGTCCTGTACAGATGATCCTAAGAATGTTCCGGTGCATGTCCACTAGGCTTAGCCACGCCAAGCCGCAAGACCACGCGCCTCCACTTCTACTTACATGACACGCTCTCAGGCAAGTGGCCCCACAGCGGTGCGCGCGTCCTGAAAGG
>JAGVVM010017501.1:0-11400 GCA_019149425.1 Psidium friedrichsthalianum
GGATGATGGCTGGAGGTCGCGACAATCGCTTTCTGGCCGTACTGCGCCACCTGTAACCATCGTCAAGAATGTCATTATCGTTCTTCGTGTGGAAGCAACCCTCGGTGGAATCGCTTTCCTGGGTGGTGCTCTGCAAATTTATCAGACCCAGACAGGAGGCTAAACCAATCCATTTCCATGCCAAAATATTGAGGTATTTGCTGCAAGGGCATGAGATTATTTCTCCTGTCATGAACCTGTCAGCATCCAGAAACTTTTCGTCAGGCCGAAGCATTGATGAGAGTGATAAGCAACTACACGAGTACTATTTAACATGGGCTTACTTTTATTATTATTTATTTTATTTTATTTTTGGTCCAAGGCTTCCTTTTAGTATGGACGTAGCAGGCAATGAACGCTATGTGGAATCCATAGCTAAGGGCATTCAAGTATTTATCAGCTGTAAAAAAAGAAAATAGAAAAACAAAACCAAAAACGAAGCAAGCAAAAAAAACATGGGGGCCTTCTTGCATTTTAGGCTAGAGAGTGCTGGGTCTAATCCGGTAGTTGGACTCAACCGTGGGTTTTGTTTTTCCGAATTGGGCTAGGTCTAGGTTTAAATTAAGTTGGGCTTTAGAATAAAGATTTGGTCCTTTTTCTTTTTAATTTTCGTTTAAGCTTCAAGCCCTTTCTTATTTCACTATTTTAGAAGGGTTAAACTTAGAAGCCCAGCCCAAATTACCAATTTCGGAATAAATAAAAAAAGGATTTAAAAAAATCAAAAAAATGCAATAAAAAATCCAAAAAAAAAGAAATATTCTAAAAAAAGCATTAAAAAATTCTAAAAAATTTCAGAAAAATCTCAAGAATTAGGAAACGGACCATTCGACTAGCCAATCCTATTTTGATGAATTCTCTTCCTGATCTTTTCAAAAATGATGATTTTGCCCCTCATAGGCAAACTGTCTTGAGAATTCTAGAAAATTCAGAAAAATCTCAAAAAATTAGGAAACGGGCCATTTCGATTGGCTAATCCTATTTTTGATAACTTCCCTTCCTGATCTTTTCAAAAATAATGATTTTGCCCCTCACAGGAAAACTGTTTTGAAGAATTTCAGAAAATTTAGAAAAATTCCAAAAACTAGGAAATGGACTATTTCGAATGGTCAATCCTATTTTTGATGATTTCCCTTCATAATCTTTTCAAAATGACGATTTTACCCCTCATAGGTAAATTATCTTGAAAAATTCCAAAAAATTTAGAAAAATCCCGAAAACTACGAAACGGGCCATTTCGACTGGCCAATCCTATTTTTGATAAATTTCTTTCCTGATCTTTTCAAAATGACAAATTTGCCCCTTATAGGCAAATTGTCTTGAAAAAGTTCCAAAAAAATTTAGAAAAATTCTAAGAACTAGGAAACGGGCCATTTCGACTAGTCAATCCTATTTTTGATGATTTTTCTTCCTGATCTTTTTGAAATGAAAATTTTTCCCCTTATAGGTAAATTGTCTCAGAAAATTACAAAAAATTCTCAAAGATTCTAAGAACTAGAAAACAGGCCATTTTGACTGACCAATTCTATTTTTGATGATTTTCCTTCCTAATCTTTTCGAAATGATGATTTTGCCCCTTATGGGTGAATTGTCTAGAAAAATTTTGAAAAATTATCAAAAAATTATAGAAAATGGAAATGGTCAATTTTGACTGGCTAGACCCATGTTTTGTGACTTTAACTCCCACTTCTTCATAAACTAATAGTTTTACCCCCCCCCCCATGGAAAATTATTTCTAGAAAATCAAAAAAATAATTCATAAAAATTCTCAGAAATTGTGAGAAATAAGAAATGACCACATTCAACTGGTTTGACCTGTTTACACTTCCCGATCCTTGAAAAATGACCATTTTACCCTTTTGGTCAGTTTGACTCAAATCTTTTCGAGTCTCCTCAAATGATTTTTCATAAAAAAAATGGCACCGAAAGAGCGTTAGAGTAATCTAGCGTAACCAAGCCCCTAGACTTTGAATCTCAGGTTCGTAGGAGTAATTTAATTCTCCCGTTAATTTACTTAGGTTTCTAATCGACCTACCAAGAACGATTAGTAGAGACTCCAAGTCAAAATATTTGCATGAAAAAACCTAAGTTGCGATTCGGTAGGACTCGGGAGGGTCGAATTGGGTTAGTCAATTAACCTAATAATTCGTTTACCCAATCGACGAAAATAAAATCATTCGGGTCGCGACACCTATGTTTTAAAATCAGTTGATTGTTCGGGGGAAATAAAGGATAAGTATTTCATCTTCAACTTATTGAAAGAAGTAATCAATGAAGTTGGACATGAGAACGTTGTCCAAGTAATTATCGATAATGCTTCGAATTATAAAGGTGCGGGACAACTTGTTGAGCAAGAATTTCCATCCATTGTTTAGATGCCTTGTGTGGTGCACACTTTTAATCTAGCTTTGAAGAACATTTGTGCCGCAAAGAATGTGAAGTGTAATCAAGTAGTTTATGGGGAATGTAGTTGGATTTCGAAGATTGTTGCGAATGTTATGCGCATTAAACATTTCATCATGAATCATTCTATGAGATTAGCAATGTACAATGAGTTTGTTAACTTGAAATTGCTTTCGTAGCAGATACACGTTTTACTTCAATGATTGTGATATTTAAGAGGTTTAAGTTGATCAAAAGTGGTCTTCAAACCATGGTTATTTGTGACAAATGGGATATCTATCGAGATGATAATCAAGAGAGGGCTAAGTTTGTTAAAGAAAAGTGTTGGATGACTTTTGGTAGGATTCAATTGATTATATACTTTCCTTCACGGCTCCTATTGATGACATGCTTAGAATTTGTGACACCGACAAACCTTATCTTCACTTAGTTTATGATATGTGGGATTTAATGATTGTTAAAGTGAAGAGAGCTATATATGCAAAAGAAGTGAAAAGGCTAGATGAGGAGTCTACATTTTATGAGGTGGTTTATACGATTCTTGCGGATCGTTGGAGTAAGAACAACACTCCACTTCATTGCTTGGCACACGCATTGAATCCTAGGTAACTTCTAAAATTGTATGAGATTATTACTTTATTAATTGGTATATTTCTTTGATATGATAATAGAATACCCCTCTTAAATATTATGGTTTTCTATTTTTATTTTGTAGGTACTGTAGTGATCAATGGCTCAATAAAGATCCTACTCGAGTTTCTCCATATGATGATAAAGAAATCAACCAAGAAAGACTAAAATGCTTTAAGAGATACTTTCCTAACTTGGATGAGTGGAACAAGGTGAACTTGGAGTACGTAGATTTTCATGCATAAATGGGAACTTTAAAAAGTTTGATTCCATTCAAAATTGCTATTCTATGGATCCTAAGGCTTGGTGGGTTATTCATGGTGGATGTGCAAAGCATAGCCTTGAAGCTTCTTGCACAACCTTCGTCTTCATCATGTGTCCAAAGGAATTGGAGTACTTACTCCTTTGTACACTCGGCGAGAAGAAATAAGATGACCCAAAACGTGCAGAAGATTTGATTTACATTCATAGCAATCTTCGTCTTCTATCAAGAAAAAATCCACAACATGCGAAAGGAGAGACCAAAATATGGGATATTGGCGGAGATGCATTTGACACGTTTGAAGATGTTGGGTGCTTGAAGTTGCAAGTCTTTCACTTGATGACCCAGAGATGGAGTCTGTTGTTTTTTTTTTTAGATGTAGATGAATGAGTATTATTATAGTTATGATAGTGAAATGTGGATTGTTTCTTTTTGTTGGATTTATTGGTAAATGTTAAACTTAATGGTGGAATGTGGATTGATTATCTTTTTTTACTTTATTATAGAAGTTGGGGTGCTTCATTGTGGAGTTTTAGATTTGCTAAAACTATTTTACTTTATTATAGAAGTTTTGGATATGCAATATTTCAAGGAAGACATAAAATGAAATGTCAAAGTTGAGTGGCTTACATCGTACTTTGAGTACATGCAGGTGAACTATATTTCCTTATTGATAGGTATAATGAATTTTGGATTGAATCAAATTAACTATAATTTATCATGTATATAAAATATATATATATATATATATTTAATATACGTGTCCCAATGTGTCGAAAATTTGTATTTTTTAGAAATGACGTGTGAGCGTGTCGTGTCGTATTGTATCACATGTCGTGTGTTCGTGTTGGTTCTACCTAGGCTAAAATGACCTAATCGAAGCTTACACAGAGTGCGGCAATGGCGACCCTAACATGCAATATACAACATAACAATGATATTCTTTCAACAGGAAGCATCACTAGAAGTTCACGAGACTTACCTTGGATCCTGATTAAGCTCTACATTGCCAGATTTCCCTGGCGAGTTGCGACACATTCGCGAAGTTTGGAGGTTTGACTCAACAGATTCATGCAAAACCAATGGCGAAAAACGAACATGAGGGGGCTTAATGATATTCAAGGAGTAAAACGCACATAAAAGCTCGAAGAATAGATGTGAAATAAACGATTCACTATGGATGCCGGTAGTAAGCTCGAAAATGAGACTCACTGTTCTGGCAATCTAAAGAGCTCTTGAGCTAGTGCAATGGCTTCCTTGGCACTAGACAGAGATTTCCCAAACGATTTCAAGTCTGGATTCGCTCTAGACTGTTTGGGCCGAAGAATCACAATCGAAGCTTTGAGCTTCGATTGTGGCGTTGATGAGAACCTCTCTCTCTTCTTTCTCTTTCTCTCTCTCTCTTTTTAGGGCCCCTTTAGCAAAATCCAAAAAACCCCTTTAACAGAAAATGTGCTGGGTTTTATACTCGAATTTTTTGAGAGTTTTTTTATGTGCGGAAGTTCCACCGAATGAACTATGCGTGCTCGGAGTCTAAATCTTGTGCGATAACAGCATTAGGCGAACTCCGATAGCTTGGCCGGAGCTCCAATTAGGTGCCGAAGGGGTGTTGGAATGGGGTTCATCTTCTCGGGTTTCCCCCTACGTGCTCAAGAACAAAAGAAAAACCAGGAAAACCAGAGAAAAGGCTTTGTGGGTACTCGGGTCATGGGTTGGATCTTTATCTGAACCGACCCAGAGAACTTATCGAAATATCCAAAATTGGCCTGTAAAAACTCTGAAATTGTTGATTTAAGTCTCAAAATTGAATCTCTAGGTGCGAATTTTATTAGGAAATGTGAATTTCGTTGAAGATATGTGAGGAATTATGTGAAAACCCAAATTTGTTCTTGACTCGAGTACCCATTTGTAAAGTCCAAACCTTAGTGACCTCTTTTGCAAAAACTAATGCCACCAATGGATATAGAAGGCCAAAAAACTAGAGGGTAACGTGCCCTGATTTTCTATTCAATCCCTAGAAAAATTTTAATTGCATTCAAGTATTTTTTGTACTAATTTGCAAAAGTCAAAATTTGCATTTTGGTCCTTTTAGCGAAATCTAACAATTCGTAGACTTTTGAACTAGAATATAATTTTCGAAAATAGAGGGGGATGACACGACTCTAGAAATGCAAAAAGAGAAAAAAAAAATAGAGCTGAAATGAAATTTCTAGAATTTTTGTAATTAATCTGAAAATGTGATTAACAAAGTAAACCCCACTTCCAAACTAATTTTTATGAAATTTTTTGGAAAAATGATGAGAAAATTAAAATAAAAATACTAACTATTTTTCGTATTTTGTGGCCTCAAATGCCATTTTTTTAATTAATTTTAAAAAATGGCATTTGAGGCCACAAAAATACGAAAAAATAGTTAGTATTTATTTTAATTTCTCATCATTTTTCCAAAGAAATTCATAAAAATTAGTTTGGAAGTGGGGTTTACTTTGTTAATCACATTTTCAGATTAATTACAAAAATTCTAGAAATTTCATTTCAGCTCTATTTTTTTTTTCTCTTTTTGCATTTCTAGAGTCGTGTCATCCCCCTCTATTTTCGAAAATTATATTCTAGTTCAAAAGTCTACGAAATTGTTAGATTTCGCTAAAAAGGACCAAAATGCAAATTTTGACTTTTGCAAATTAGTACAAAAATACTTGAAATGCAATTAAAAATTTTTCTAGGGATTGAATAGAAAATCAGGGCACGTTACCCTCTAGTTTTTGGCCTTCTATATCCATTGGTGGCATTAGTTTTTGCAAAAGAGGTCACTAAGGTTTGGACTTTACAAAATGGGTACTCGAGTCAAAGAACAAATTTGGTTTTCACATAATTCCTCACATATCTTCAACGAAATTCACATTTCCTAATAAAATTCGCACCTAGAGATTCAATTTTGAGACTTAAATCAACAATTTCAGAGTTTTTACAGGCAATTTTGGATATTTCGATAAGTCTCTGGGTCGGTTCAGATAAAGATCAACCCATGACCCGAGTACCCACAAAGCCATTTTCTCTGGTTTCCCTGGTTTTTCTTTTGTTCTTGAGCACGTAGGGGGAAACCCAGAGAAGATGAACCCATTCCAACACCCCCTTCGGCACCTAATTGGAGCTCCGGCCAAGCTATCGGAGTTCGCCTAATGCTGTTATCGCACAAGATTTAGACTCCGAGCACGCATAGTTCAATTCGGTGGAACTTCCGCACATAAAAAAACTCTCAAAAAATTCGAGTATAAAAACCCAGCACATTTTCTGTTAAAGGGGTTTTTTGGATTTTGCTAAAGGGGGCCCTAAAAAAGAGAGAGAGAGAAAGAGAAAGAAGAGAGAGAGGTTCTCATCAACGCCACAATCGAAGCTCAAAGCTTCGATTGTGATTCTTCGGCCCAAACAGTCTAGAGCGAATCCAGACTTGAAATCGTTTGGGAAATCTCTGTCTAGTGCCAAGGAAGCCATTGCACTAGCTCAAGAGCTCTTTAGATGCCAGAACAGTGAGTCTCATTTCGAGCTTACTACCGTGCATCCATAGTGAATCGTTTATTTCACATCTATTCTTCGAGCTTTTATGTGCGTTTTACTCCTTGAATATCATTAAGCCCCTCATGTTCGTTTTCGCCATTGGTTTTGCATGAATCTGTTGAGTCAAACCTCCAAACTTCGCGAATGTGTCGCAACTCGCCAGGGAAATCTGGCAATGTAGAGCTTAATCAGGATCCAAGGTAAGTCTCGTGAACTTCTAGTGATGCTTCCTGTTGAAAGAATATCATTGTTATGTTGTATATTGCATGTTAGGGTCGCCATTGCCGCACTCTGTGTAAGCTTCGATTAGGTCATTTTAGCCTAGGTAGAACCAACACGAACACACGACATGTGATACAATACGACACGACACGCTCACACGTCATTTCTAAAAAATACAAATTTTCGACACATTGGGACACGTATATTAAATATATATATATATATATATTTATATACATGATAAATTATAGTTAATTTGATTCAATCCAAAATTCATTATACCTATCAATAAGGAAATATAGTTCACCTGCATGTACTCAAAGTACGATGTAAGCCACTCAACTTTGACATTTCATTTTATGTCTTCCTTGAAATATTGCATATCCAAAACTTCTATAATAAAGTAAAATAGTTTTAGCAAATCTAAAACTCCACAATGAAGCACCCCAACTTCTATAATAAAGTAAAAAAAGATAATCAATCCACATTCCACCATTAAGTTTAACATTTACCAATAAATCCAACAAAAAGAAACAATCCACATTTCACTATCATAACTATAATAATAACTCATTCATCTACATCTAAAAAAAAAAACAACAGACTCCATCTCTGGGTCATCAAGTGAAAGACTTGCAACTTCAAGCACCCCAACATCTTCAAACGTGTCAAATGCATCTCCGCCAATATCACATATTTTGGTCTCTCCTTTCGCATGTTGTGGATTTTTCTTGATAGAAGACGAAGATTGCTATGAATGTAAATCAAATCTTCTGCACGTTTTGGGGTCATCTTATTTCTTCTCGCCGAGTGTACAAAGGAGTAAGTACTCCAATTCCTTTGGACACATGATGAAGACGAAGGTTGTGCAAGAAGCTTCAAGGCTATGCTTTGCACATCCACCATGAATAACCCACCAAGCCTTAGGATCCATAGAATAGCAATTTTGAATGGAATCAAACTTTTAAAGTTCCCATTTATGCATGAAAAATCTACGTACTCCAAGTTCACCTTGTTCCACTCATCCAAGTTAGGAAAGTATCTCTTAAAGCATTTTAGTCTTTCTTGGTTGATTTCTTTATCATCATATGGAGAAACTCGAGTAGGATCTTTATTGAGCCATTGATCACTACAGTACCTACAAAATAAAAATAGAAAACCATAATATTTAAGAGGGGTATTCTATTATCATATCAAAGAAAATATACCAATTAATAAAGTAATAATCTCATACAATTTTAGAAGTTACCTAGGATTCAATGCGTGTGCCAAGCAATGAAGTGGAGTGTTGTTCTTACTCCAACGATCCGCAAGAATCGTATAAACCACCTCATAAAATGTAGACTCCTCATCTAGCCTTTTCACTTCTTTTGCATATATAGCTCTCTTCACTTTAACAATCATTAAATCCCACATATCATAAACTAAGTGAAGATAAGGTTTGTCGGTGTCACAAATTCTAAGCATGTCATCAATAGGAGCCGTGAAGGAAAGTATATAATCAATTGAATCCTACCAAAAGTCATCCAACACCTTTTCTTTAACAAACTTAGCCCTCTCTTGATTATCATCTCGATAGATATCCCATTTGTCACAAATAACCATGGTTTGAAGACCACTTTTGATCAACTTAAACCTCTTAAATATCACAATCATTGAAGTAAAACGTGTATCTGCTACGAAAAGCAATTTCAAGTTAACAAACTCATTGTACATTGCTAATCTCATAGAATGATTCATGATGAAATGTTTAATGCGCATAACATTCGCAACAATCTTCGAAATCCAACTACATTCCCCATAAACTACTTGATTACACTTCACATTCTTTGCGGCACAAATGTTCTTCAAAGCTAGATTAAAGTGTGCACCACACAAGGCATCTAAACAATGGATGGAAATTCTTGCTCAACAAGTTGTCCCGCACCTTTATAATTCGAAGCATTATCGATAATTACTTGGACAACGTTCTCATGTCCAACTTCATTGATTACTTCTTTCAATAAGTTGAAGATGAAATACTTATCCTTTATTTCCCCGAACAATCAACTGATTTTAAAAACATAGGTGTCGCGACCGAATGATTTTATTTTCGTCGATTGGGTAAACGAATTATTAGGTTAATTGACTAACCAATCGAACCCTCCCGAGTCCTACCGAATCGCAACTTAGGTTTTTTTCATGCAAATATTTTTGACTTGGAGTCTCTACTAATCGTTCTTGGTAGGTCGATTAGAAACCTAAGTAAATTAACGGGAGAATTAAATTACTCCTACGAACCTGAGATTCAAAGTCTAGGGGCTTGGTTACGCTAGATTACTCTAACGCTCTTTCGGTGCCATTTTTTTTATGAAAAATCATTTGAGGAGACTCGAAAAGATTGAGTCAAACTGACCAAAAGGGTAAAATGGTCATTTTTCAAGGATCGGGAAGTGTAAAACAGGTCAAACCAGTTGAATGTGGTCATTTCTTATTTCTCACAATTTCTGAGAATTTTTATGAATTATTTTTTTGATTTTCTAGAAATAATGTTCCCATGGGGGGGGGGGGGTAAAACTATTAGTTTATGAAGAAGTGGGAGTTAAGTCACAAAACAGGGTCTAGCCAGTCAAAATTGACCATTTCCCATTTTCTATAATTTTTGATAATTTTTCAAAATTTTTCTAGACAATTCACCCATAAGGGGCAAAATCATCATTTCGAAAAGATTAGGAAGGAAAATCATCAAAAATAGAATTGGTCAGTCAAAATGGCCTGTTTTCTAGTTCTTAGAATCTTTGAGAATTTTTTGTAATTTTCTGAGACAATTTACCTATAAGGGGAAAAATTTTCATTTCAAAAAGATCAGGAAGAAAAAATCATCAAAAATAGGATTGACTAGTCGAAATGGCCCGTTTCCTAGTTCTTAGAATTTTCTAATTTTTTTGGAACTTTTTCAAGACAATTTGCCTATAAGGGGCAAATTTGTCATTTGAAAAGATCAGGAAAGAAATTTATCAAAAATAGGATTGGCAGTCGAAATGGCCCGTTTCGTAGTTTTCGGGATTTTTCTAAATTTTTTGGAATTTTTCAAGATAATTTACCTATGAGGGGTAAAATCGTCATTTGAAAAGATTATGAAGGGAAATCATCAAAAATAGGATTGACCATTCGAAATAGTCCATTCCTAGTTTTGGGAATTTTCTAAATTTTCTGAAATTCTTCAAAACAGTTTTCCTGTGAGGGGCCAAAATCATTATTTTTGAAAAGATCAGGAAGGGAAGTTATCAAAAATAGGATTAGCCAATCGAAATGGCCCGTTTCCTAATTTTTGAGATTTTTCTGAATTTTCTAGAATTCTTCAAGACAGTTTGCCTATGAGGGGCAAAATCATCATTTTTGAAAAGATCAGGAAGAGAATTCATCAAAAATAGGATTGGCTAGTCGAAATGGTCCGTTTCCTAATTCTTGAGATTTTCTGAAATTTTTTAGAATTTTTTAATGCTTTTTTTAGAATATTTCTTTTTTTTTGGATTTTTTATTGCATTTTTTGGATTTTTTAAATCCTTTTTTTATTTATTCCGAAATGGTAATTTGGGCTGGGCTTCTAAGTTTAACCCTTCTAAAAATAGTGAAATAAGAAAGGGCTTGAAGCTTAAACGAAAATTAAAAAGAAAAAGGACCAAATCTTTATTCTAAAGCCCAACTTAATTTAAACCTAGACCTAGCCCAATTCGGAAAAACAAAACCCACCGGTTGAGTCCAACTACGGATTAGACCCAGCACTCTCTAGCCTAAAATGCAAGAAGGGCCCCATGTTTTTTTGCTTGCTTCGTTTTGGTTTTGTTTTTCTATTTTCTTTTTTTACAGCTGATAAATACTTGAATGCCCTTAGCTATGGATTCCACATAGGTTCATTGCCTGCTACGTCCATACTAAAAGGAAGCCTTGGACCAAAAATAAATAAAATAAATAATAATAAAAGTAAGCCCATGTTAAATAGTACTCGTGTAGTTGCTTATCACTCTCATCAATGCTTCGGCCTGACGAAAAGTTTCTGGATGCTGACAGGTTCATGACAGGAGAAATAATCTCATGCCCTTGCAGCAAATACCTCAAATTTTGGCATGGAAATGGATTGGTTTAGCCTCCTGTCTGGGTCTGATAAATTTGCAGAGCACCACCCAGGAAAGCGATTCCACCGAGGGTTGCATTCCACACGAAGAACGATAATGACATTCTTGACGATGGTTACAGGTGGCGCAAGTACGGCCAGAAAGCGATTGTCGCGACCCTCCAGCCATCATCGATAC
>JAGVVM010017504.1:0-14600 GCA_019149425.1 Psidium friedrichsthalianum
ATTGGTTTGGTCCCTTGTTGTGTAATCATCAACATACCGTAAAATGTTATTGTTTGTGTTTCATTCGTTAGGCTATTACATATCCCGAGTGCTTCATCGTTTCAACGTTTGCTGCAGATTTGGTGTTAAAGTCGTCGTGTTGGTAGCTGATTTTTCTTTGGGTGTACATGACACTTCTGTCAAACGTGTAAGAAACGTGTATAACTTCAGTTTCTGAACTTTGTGTGAACAGGGGTTTTGCTTTAGCCAGTTTTTGCGCTTTCAGTGTGCTTTTTTCTACTAATGCTAGTAACTTTTCGGAGATGGTACAAAGAAGGGAGACTGGAATCTAAATAATGCAACGGATTAGAATAAATGAGTTACGAGTATGAGTAGAATGAGCTGCTAATTTTTCAGGCGGGAGAATCTCTCAAGACACGCTAGCGAGAAGAGAATAAAAGAGTCGGTGTTAGATTTATCTTGTGTGTCCCCGAGTCACCTGAAAAGGACCGTGCGAGGGCAGTCACCTCCGCTGTTTCTGGGGCATGGAGAAATTTGTGTTCCGGCAAGCATGAAGTTGCATTGTGTCCTCGCCACTGGTTGATATGACAACTAGAGGGGAATTTAGCGGTGTCACCTTTCATCAGTTCAGAGAGTTCACAAGGCTCTCAACCGTCCTGCATAGCTCACAAATGAAGTCCGGATGGACCGACAGTGATATAATTACAATTTCTTTGCCTACAAGTCTACCAGTGCTTGAATTTTTCAGTTGGATGATTAAAGCATGCCAGAGCTGCTTCCCATATTTTTCCACCAGGGTAACTTACTCGGACCTGTGCTAAGCCATCCGAACTGTAACAGCCTCACAGTTAATGGGCCAACTGAGTTCAACAAATGAGGACCCCTGGAATCCAATTGATAATGAGGACCCCTGGAATCCATTGATAGGGCTGTGTCAATCTTCGAGGATCAATTAGCTGCATACACAGACATGCGGTAATAGCAGCGCATGTTTTCCACAGAGGAAGATTACTGCCGATTGGCAAACGGCTTCATGTCGGTCTTGGGGGTAGTGTAGATCGTTCTTCTCCTCATATTACGTTTACGTTTGATTGGTTGTATGCACATTCATTTCAGTAAGAAAACCCCACTTACTTATCGGAAAAAGGGATGATTGATTAGCTTCACAGTCAGCTAAGCCAAAGCACAGGAATTAATCTGCAAACAGCTATTCCATGAGCTTGGGATAAGGAGTAATGTCCATAATTGAATGGATCTCGTACCTTTACTTTGTCATGATAAAGTTGAGGCTCTTGCCAAGATGCCTCAGAGACAGCTTCTAGTTCAAGCTTTTCCATCATATGCTCCATATGCCAACAGCAACAAAATGATAGGGTACATTAATGGCACAATCCTCCTTTTAGGCCCATTAGCGAACGGGCTTGTTTAAAGTGAAACTCCTCACGCCTGCAATTGATGTTATGTTCATGCTGCTTTAGGGTACTGATCAAAGTGATCATGGGGCGTCCTGTTGGCACCTCTGACACTTTGATTTATGGAGAAGAAGATAAAACTGAACACTCTGGAGGCCACCATTTCCAATTTTCCCTTGTTCATGGGACTTCTAAGACCCACTAAACATTCTTGGGCCTAAGAAAAGCTTCAGTACTAGAGCTCTGTGAAATCAGGCATAACAACTACAGAGGAGTAGAAGTATCAACAAGATTTTCTGGGACACCGATTTGTCAAAAAACTGCAGAAGTTAATCACATGAAACTTGAAGACACATCGGTTGTTTTTTATCCAAAAGTGAATGCGACACAAGATACAGGATCTCTCTGGGAGCCAACATCATAAGGGAAGAATAACAACTAATTACACTATTTCAATCACTACAAAAAACAAGGTTTTAGCAACAGAATTTGCGACGAAAAATTTGACAAAATTCGTCGCTAAATTAAGTTGCGATGAATTTTTGCGACGAAAAAACTTTCGTCGCTAATTCGGCGTCGCAAAAATTTAGCGACGAAAAATTTAAACTTTCGTCGCTAATTTGCGACGAAATCTATTCGTGACAAAATTCGTCGCTAAAATATTCGTGGCAAAATTCGTCGCAAATTTACGACGAAAATATGTTCGTGGCAAAATTCATCGCTAAAATATTCGTGGCAAAATTCGTCGCAAATGTGTTCGTGGCAAAATTCATCGCTAAAATATTCCGTGGCAAAATTCGTCGCAAATGTGTTTCGTGGCAAAATTCATCGCTAAAATATTCGTGGCAAAATTCGTCGCAAATTTACGACAAAAATATATTCGTGGCAAAATTCGTCGCAAATGTGTTCGTGGCAAAATTCGTCGCTAATTTGCGACGAAATATGTAAAAATTCGTCGCAAATGTGTTCGTGGCAAAATTCGTCGCTAATTTGCGACGAAATATGTTCATGGCAAAATTCGTCGCTATTTACGAAAGTTGCGACGAAAATAGGAACGAAAAGAATTTCCGGGTCACAAAATTTAATGACGAAATTTTTTTGTTTTTCGTTGCTAAATTGCAACGAAAAATGTATTCGTTGCTAATTTGCGATGAATTTTGCCACGAAAATTGCAATGATAATAATTTCGGGTCACAAATTTAGCAATGAAATTAGCTTTCATACATTTGGAGGGCCTTACGAGCAAGGATTCTTGTTATCTTTTCTTCATAGAAAACATGCATATATATCAAAACCTGATAGAAGTGTCTTCATAATATCTCAAGACAATTGTAATGTTCCTAAAGAAGCCAATAATATCACGAAAAGAAATCACGTATTATTACTTAAAATATCATGTGGACTACAGACAATAGGAAGAGGAGAAATTGAAGCAGGAGAATCCAAATAGTTTGAACGAGAGATAGATCAGATCCTTCAAAGATAGAGCTTCTTCTCCAACCATAGCTTTCATAGCTTGAACATCTTTCCCAATTGCATAATTTGCATATAGCTACAAAAAATATCAATAAAAGTTTAATACCAACTACCAGCATTTCTATAGAGATTAAACTATCTATTTCACAAAGAAATACCTGGTTGGAGACATTAGTATGGTCTCTACGAGTCATTCCCTCACCTATTGCGCTCTGCAAGGTAATGGGTATAGATCAAACACCTGAAGCTAATCCAAAGGGAACTAGGAAGATTAAATGCCGTAAAAAAATCCCGTACTTTCATCAGTCCCACCAGGAGTCTCATAGACTCCACGGCTTTTCATCTTTCAACCAGGTTAATGTGACCAATACCATGCCTCCCCCCGATCTCATTCAGCTCAGAAAGCAAAGATGCAGGAGAGAGCTTCTTGCCATTGATGGAAATTGGAAGCCCCGACGCAATCCCAATTTCGACATGCCTGTAAAATGCAGGTCATCACAATCTATGAAGTGAGTAATTCATCTTTTGTGAACTTAGTTATACGTTTATTTCTATGACAACTTCATGGCCTTATTTGAAACTGTCATGACTACTATGCTCTTATTTGAAATTGGCATGGCTACTTCAAGCCCTAATTTGAGACTGACATGGCCATGTCAAAGAAATAAGATCCACTTCAGGCTTTTATTTGACAAAATAAGGGTATTTCAGGCTCTTATTTGAAATTTTCCCTTGAACTTTTATGGAGTTGAATGGATCAGTATCGTCATAAGGAAAAAGAAACCTTATGCACTCAACAAATAGATAACATAGAATAGGACCTGGAGGCCCTTGATGTTGTTCTACTACTGCAAGAGAACGAAAGAAACACTTACCATAGGCCTCTTTCTTCAGATCAGTAACGGCACCAGGATGTAACAGTTTTTTCATTTTTTTTTCCCCAAACAGAAATAAAGTTAGTCCAAGCAACTGGCGTATCTTTGCTAGAAGAGAGGAAAGAAGCACAATGTATGTCGTACCTGAAGCAGTATTTGAGTCATGCACCAGCGAAATCCAGACAGAACAGCAGCAAGCATAACAAAAATGAACCCCCAGAATTCAAACGCAGTCTCCTTTGCAACTGGGAAGCGGGGAAAAAAAAGCCAAGGAAAATAAGGAAACCCAGAGAAAATTACAGAAAAAATATTAAGGCCAAGACATCTTGACTCATAAAGTTTAGTAACTTCCTGCGGTAACTCAAAAAGACTACTGCATCTGGGCTTTTTACCTAAAACACTGGCAAGGCATAATCCGTAAATAAAAAGAACAAACAAAATAAAAATCCATTACATACCTGTTAATAAGATTCCAATAGAGATGACACTGATTATACCCATGAGTTTAATGCTGGGAGACTCCAACCTTTAAACAGAACATTGAGATAGAACAGGGAGTGAAGGAGATTTCACTAGGAGATAGGTAAAAGACAAAAGAGAGGGATTTAGAATGTAATGAGCAAATGCATATATAATGTATCTCTGCTATTCTATGCAAGGAAATTGATCCTTCTTTGTTTTAATATCGAGGAGCAAGATTAAATCAGCCATCACTGCATAATCTAGCTAACAGGGATATCATGACTCTGTGAGGATGTTGCCGTCCAAGATGACTTGGTCAAATTAGTTCCTAAGTATAGAGGTTTCTATCTCACTCCCAACAGATATAAGAAGAGAGCCAGGAGAAGAATATCACTACTTGGTATAGACATACAACCATGAAAACTTTACTAGACCGAAACATACATTTAACTGGATGATTATGAAAACAGAAAACAGATACCAAACATATCTTCTGAAACAAGAAACTCCAATATAATTAGAGATCTTAAAGGAGTCAGACACAATTACGGGCCATATAAATCATAATGACTCTTTGAAGCAGGATGGTAATGGTAGTCCCACAACATCCTAGCAAAATTACAGGAAAGTTGCAGAAATTTGGGTGTGGTAAAGGTTAAGAAGAGAAATTCACCTGAAAGCAAAAGCAAACAATAGAAGAAATATAGGAGCTGCTGATTTACACTGCAAAAGGAAAAGAGAGAGAGAGTTGAAGTGGACTGAGTAGCAAGAGATAATATATCAAAACTCACTTAGTTATACGGTTTTAATTTCATAGCCTAAGTTTTTTTATCTTCTGAAATAAAGGAGCGCAACCTGCATATCAAAACTCACCCTTTCAAGCTCTTACCAGACAAGATTTCTCAATTCAACATTAAGCCAAGAATTAGCACTTTGTTTGAACTAATAATCTAACTCAATTATAAAACTCGAAAACAGAATCAGCCATAGTCCTTCACTTCATATACTCTTCAAAACCATAAGGGCAAAACAACTAAAACTCCATAAAAATAAAACTTTTGGATCCAACGAGAATAAAACAACTCAATCGGCACTAGCACAGGTTCCAATTCGAGAGGGAAACACAAAATTCACCTCCAGAATTCTTCGACGGTAGAGAGAGTATAGATCGGGTGCATGGAGGCACCCCAAGCGACCTGCCTCGATTTCGTTGGTGGGGTGATGACGAAGGTGGAGGTGAGGTTGACATCGACGACAAAGAGGGAGATGGAGAGGGCGATCGAGGTGCAGACGAGGAGGACGGAGTCGAGAGTCAAAGTGAGGGGGTGGGTCTTGGCTATTGGCCGCGAGGGGGAGGGTGCTCCGGCTGGAATCGGAAGAGTTCCACAGCGAAGGACTGAGACGAAGGTGGCCGTGGGAGCGAGAGAGGGAAGAGGAGGAGGGTCGAGCTACGGAGGAGGGGACAAGGGCGATGGTGTTTTAGACTTGGGAACCAGATCTGCTAAAGATAGAGCAAACACTCTGTCATTACCCACGCACAAGGAAGCTTTATGGCATGAGTTTTTTGACTGGTCAGAGCATTCCACGCGAAACACTAACAATGCGATTCTTTTCTTGCGACGAATTGGTTTCGTCGCAAATCAGCGACGAAATTTGGAAATTCGTCGCTAATCTTGCTACGAATTTCCAAATTCGTCGCTAATCTTGCTTGGGCTAATTAGCGACGAATTTGGAAATTCGTCGCTAATTTTGCTACGAATTTCTAAATTCGTCGCTAATTTTTCGGACGATTTTTTATTTGTGGCTAATTTTTGCGACGAATTTCCGAATTCGTCGCTAAATTTGCGACAAATTTCTAAATTCGTCGCTAATCTTGCTTGGGCTAATTAGCGACGAATTTGGAAATTCGTCGCTAATTTTGCTACAAATTTATAAATTCGTCGCTAATTTTCTGACGATTTTTTATTTGTGGGCTAATTTTGCGACGAATTTCTGAGTTCGTCGCTAAATTTGCGACAAATTTCTAAATTCGTCGCTAATCTTGCTTGGGCTAATTAGCGACGAATTTGGAAATTCGTCGCTAATTTTTGCTACGAATTTATAAATTCGTCGCTAATTTTCTGACGATTTTTTTATTTGTGGCTAATTTTGCGACGAATTTCCGAGTTCGTCGCTAAATTTGCGACAAATTTCTAAATTCGTCGCTAATCTTGCTTGGGCTAATTAGCGACGAATTTGGAAATTCGTCGCTAATTTTGCTACGAATTTATAAATTCGTCGCTAATTTTCTGACGATTTTTTATTTGTGGCTAATTTTTGCGACGAATTTCCTAATTCGTCGCTAAATTGGCGACAAATTTCTAAATTCGTCGCGAATTTTCTGACGATTTTTTTGTTTGTGGCTAATTTTGCGACGAATTTCCTAATTCGTCGCTAAATGGCGACAAATTTCTAAATTCGTCGCGAATTTTCTGACGATTTTTTTTTTGTGGCTAATTTTGCGACGAATTTCTGTATTCGTTGCTAATTTTGCGACGAATTGAGAAATTCATCGCTAATTTTCTGATGAATTGTGTTTTCTGTCGCTATTTTATTTCTAATTTCCGGAATTTTAGCCCCGATTAGCAAACGGCCAGAGAAACTTTCGAGTTATGAAATCAGTATAGAGCCAATGGGCGATGCTTGGTTACAATTTCGAAATCCATTATTATATGTTTGCTCTAGTTTTTGTTGTTTTTTTATGTTAAAATGGTTTTTCTTTATCCATGGGCAATGAGTTTCGATGTATTGGGGATATTCGTATTTATAGAAGCTTTAATTTGTGCTTATCCTAATTGTTGGTTTAGTTTTATGCATGGTGAAAAGGAGCATTGGATGGTCTTAGTTCCTGAATATTTAGACAATAAAAAAAGTAAAAAAAAAATAACATTGAGACAGTTTGAATTTCATAGAATTTCCCTTGCTTGCTCGAACAACCCAAAATTCAGTTATTTCAACTACATCAAATGATCTTTCAAATTGGTCAAGGCTCTCTAGTTTATGGCTGCTTCTTTATGGTACCGGTTATTGCTTCATAATGAAGCAATAACCGGTACCATAAAGAAGCAGCCATAAACTAGAGAGCCTTGACCAATTTGAAAGATCATTTGATGTAGTTGAAATAACTGAATTTTGGGTTGTTCGAGCAAGCAAGGGAAATTCTATGAAATTCATAAACTGTCTCAATGTTATTTTTTTTTTACTTTTTTTATTGTCTAAATATTCAGGAACTAAGACCATTCCAATGCTCCTTTTCACCATGCATAAACTAAACCAACAATTAGGATAAGCACAAAAATTAAAGCTTCTATAAATACGAATATCCCCAATACATCGAAACTCATTGCCCATGGATAAAGAAAAACCATTTTAACATAAAAAAACAACAAAAACTAGAGCAAACATATAATAATGGATTCGAAATTGTAACCAAGCATCGCCCATTGGCTCTATACCTGATTCATAACTCGAAAGTTTCTCTGGCCGTTTGCTAATCGGGCTAAAATTCCGGAAATTAGAAATAAAAATAGCGACAGAACACAATTCATCAGAAAATTAGCGATGAATTTCTCAATTCGTCGCAAAATTAGCAACGAATACAGAAATTCGTCGCAAAATTAGCCACAAACAAAAAATCGTCAGAAAATTCGCGACGAATTTAGAAATTTGTCCGCCAATTTAGCGACGAATTAGGAAATTCGTCGCAAAATTAGCCACAAACAAAAAATCGTCAGAAAATTCGCGACGAATTTAGAATTTGTCGCCAATTTAGCGACGAATTAGGAAATTCGTCGCAAAATTAGCCACAAATAAAAAATCGTCAGAAAATTAGCGACGAATTTATAAATTCGTAGCAAAATTAGCGACGAATTTCCAAATTCGTCGCTAATTAGCCCAAGCAAGATTAGCGACGAATTTAGAAATTTGTCGCAAATTTAGCGACGAACTCGGAAATTCGTCGCAAATTAGCCACAAATAAAAAATCGTCAGAAAATTAGCGACGAATTTATAAATTCGTAGCAAAATTAGCGACGAATTTCCAAATTCGTCGCTAATTAGCCCAAGCAAGAATTAGCGACGAATTTAGAAATTTGTCGCAAATTTAGCGACGAACTCAGAAATTCGTCGCAAAATTAGCCACAAATAAAAAATCGTCAGAAAATTAGCGACGAATTTATAAATTTGTAGCAAAATTAGCGACGAATTTCCAAATTCGTCGCTAATTAGCCCAAGCAAGATTAGCGACGAATTTAGAAATTTGTCGCAAATTTAGCGACGAATTCGGAAATTCGTCGCAAAATTAGCCACAAATAAAAAATCGTCCGAAAATTAGCGACGAATTTAGAAATTCGTAGCAAAATTAGCGACGAATTTCCAAATTCGTCGCTAATTAGCCCAAGCAAGATTAGCGACGAATTTGGAAATTCGTAGCAAGATTAGCGACGAATTTCCAAATTTCGTCGCTGATTTGCGACGAAACCAATTCGTCGCAAGAAAAGAATCGCATTGTTAGTGTTTCGCGTGGAATGCTCTGACCAGTCAAAAAACTCATGCCATAAAGCTTCCTTGTGCGTGGGTAATGACAGAGTGTTTGCTCTATCTTTAGCAGATCTGGTTCCCAAGTCAAAAACACCATCGCCCTTGTCCCCTCCTCCGTAGCTCGACCCTCCTCCTCTTCCCTCTCTCGCTCCCACGGCCACCTTCGTCTCAGTCCTTCGCTGTGGAACTCTTCCGATTCCAGCCGGAGCACCCTCCCCCTCGCGGCCAATAGCCAAGACCCACCCCCTCACTTTGACTCTCGACTCCGTCCTCCTCGTCTGCACCTCGATCGCCCTCTCCATCTCCCTCTTTGTCGTCGATGTCAACCTCACCTCCACCTTCGTCATCACCCCACCAACGAAATCGAGGCAGGTCGCTTGGGGTGCCTCCATGCACCCGATCTATACTCTCTCTACCGTCGAAGAATTCTGGAGGTGAATTTTGTGTTTCCCTCTCGAATTGGAACCTGTGCTAGTGCCGATTGAGTTGTTTTATTCTCGTTGGATCCAAAAGTTTTATTTTTATGGAGTTTTAGTTGTTTTGCCCTTATGGTTTTGAAGAGTATATGAAGTGAAGGACTATGGCTGATTCTGTTTTCGAGTTTTATAATTGAGTTAGATTATTAGTTCAAACAAAGTGCTAATTCTTGGCTTAATGTTGAATTGAGAAATCTTGTCTGGTAAGAGCTTGAAAGGGTGAGTTTTTGATATGCAGGTTGCGCTCCTTTATTTCAGAAGATAAAAAAACTTAGGCTATGAAATTAAAACCGTATAACTAAGTGAGTTTTGATATATTATCTCTTGCTACTCAGTCCACTTCAACTCTCTCTCTCTTTTCCTTTTGCAGTGTAAATCAGCAGCTCCTATATTTCTTCTATTGTTTGCTTTTGCTTTCAGGTGAATTTCTCTTCTTAACCTTTACCACACCCAAATTTCTGCAACTTTCCTGTAATTTTGCTAGGATGTTGTGGGACTACCATTACCATCCTGCTTCAAAGAGTCATTATGATTTATATGGCCCGTAATTGTGTCTGACTCCTTTAAGATCTCTAATTATATTGGAGTTTCTTGTTTCAGAAGATATGTTTGGTATCTGTTTTCTGTTTTCATAATCATCCAGTTAAATGTATGTTTCGGTCTAGTAAAGTTTTCATGGTTGTATGTCTATACCAAGTAGTGATATTCTTCTCCTGGCTCTCTTCTTATATCTGTTGGGAGTGAGATAGAAACCTCTATACTTAGGAACTAATTTTGACCAAGTCATCTTGGACGGCAACATCCTCACAGAGTCATGATATCCCTGTTAGCTAGATTATGCAGTGATGGCTGATTTAATCTTGCTCCTCGATATTAAAACAAAGAAGGATCAATTTCCTTGCATAAATAGCAGAGATACATTATATATGCATTTGCTCATTACATTCTAAATCCCTCTCTTTTGTCTTTTACCTATCTCCTAGTGAAATCTCCTTCACTCCCTGTTCTATCTCAATGTTCTGTTTAAAGGTTGGAGTCTCCCAGCATTAAACTCATGGGTATAATCAGTGTCATCTCTATTGGAATCTTATTAACAGGTATGTAATGGATTTTTATTTTGTTTGTTCTTTTTATTTACGGATTATGCCTTGCCAGTGTTTTAGGTAAAAAGCCCAGATGCAGTAGTCTTTTTGAGTTACCGCAGGAAGTTACTAAACTTTATGAGTCAAGATGTCTTGGCCTTAATATTTTTTTCTGTAATTTTCTCTGGGTTTCCTTATTTTCCTTGGCTTTTTTTTCCCCGCTTCCCAGTTGCAAAGGAGACTGCGTTTGAATTCTGGGGGTTCATTTTTGTTATGCTTGCTGCTGTTCTGTCTGGATTTCGCTGGTGCATGACTCAAATACTGCTTCAGGTACGACATACATTGTGCTTCTTTCCTCTCTTCTAGCAAAGATACGCCAGTTGCTTGGACTAACTTTATTTCTGTTTTGGGGAAAAAAAATGAAAAAACTGTTACATCCTGGTGCCGTTACTGATCTGAAGAAAGAGGCCTATGGTAAGTGTTTCTTTCGTTCTCTTGCAGTAGTAGAACAACATCAAGGGCCTCCAGGTCCTATTCTATGTTATCTATTTGTTGAGTGCATAAGGTTTCTTTTTCCTTATGACGATACTGATCCATTCAACTCCATAAAAGTTTCAAGGGAAAATTTCAAATAAGAGCCTGAAATACCCTTATTTTGTCAAATAAAAGCCTGAAGTGGATCTTATTTCTTTGACATGGCCATGTCAGTCTCAAATTAGGGCTTGAAGTAGCCATGCCAATTTCAAATAAGAGCATAGTAGTCATGACAGTTTCAAATAAGGCCATGAAGTTGTCATAGAAATAAACGTATAACTAAGTTCACAAAAGATGAATTACTCACTTCATAGATTGTGATGACCTGCATTTTACAGGCATGTCGAAATTGGGATTGCGTCGGGGCTTCCAATTTCCATCAATGGCAAGAAGCTCTCTCCTGCATCTTTGCTTTCTGAGCTGAATGAGATCGGGGGGAGGCATGGTATTGGTCACATTAACCTGGTTGAAAGATGAAAAGCCGTGGAGTCTATGAGACTCCTGGTGGGACTGATGAAAGTACGGGATTTTTTTACGGCATTTAATCTTCCTAGTTCCCTTTGGATTAGCTTCAGGTGTTTGATCTATACCCATTACCTTGCAGAGCGCAATAGGTGAGGGAATGACTCGTAGAGACCATACTAATGTCTCCAACCAGGTATTTCTTTGTGAAATAGATAGTTTAATCTCTATAGAAATGCTGGTAGTTGGTATTAAACTTTTATTGATTTTTTTGTAGCTATATGCAAATTATGCAATTGGGAAAGATGTTCAAGCTATGAAAGCTATGGTTGGAGAAGAAGCTCTATCTTTGAAGGATCTGATCTATCTCTCGTTCAAACTATTTGGATTCTCCTGCTTCAATTTTCTCCTCTTCCTATTGTCTGTAGTCCACATGATATTTTAAGTAATAATACGTGATTTCTTTTCGTGATATTATTGGCTTCTTTAGGAACATTACAATTTTCTTGAGATATTATGAAGACACTTCTATCAGGTTTTGATATATATGCATGTTTTCTATGAAGAAAAGATAACAAGAATCCTTGCTCGTAAGGCCCCTCCAAATGTATGAAAGCTAATTTCATTGCTAAATTTGTGACCCGAAATTATTATCATTGCAATTTTCGTGGCAAAATTCATCGCAAATTAGCAACGAATACATTTTTCGTTGCAATTTAGCAACGAAAAACAAAAAATTTCGTCACTAAATTTTGTGACCCGGAAATTCTTTTCGTTCCTATTTTCGTCGCAACTTTCGTAAATTAGCGACGAATTTTGCCATGAACATATTTCGTCGCAAATTAGCGACGAATTTTGCCACGAACACATTTGCGACGAATTTTACATATTTCGTCGCAAATTAGCGACGAATTTTGCCACGAACACATTTGCGACGAATTTTGCCACGAATATATTTTTGTCGTAAATTTGCGACGAATTTTGCCACGAATATTTTAGCGATGAATTTTGCCACGAACACATTTGCGACGAATTTTGCCACGAATATTTTAGCGATGAATTTTGCCACGAACACATTTGCGACGAATTTTGCCACGAATATTTTAGCGATGAATTTTGCCACGAACATATTTTCGTCGTAAATTTGCGACGAATTTTTGCCACGAATATTTTAGCGACGAATTTTGTCACGAATAGATTTCGTCGCAAATTAGCGACGAAAGTTTAAATTTTTTCGTCGCTAAATTTTGCGACGCCGAATTAGCGACGAAAGTTTTTTTCGTCGCAAAATTCATCGCAACTTAATTTAGCGACGAATTTTGTCAATTTTTCGTCGCAAATTCTGTTGCTAAAACCTTGTTTTTTTGTAGTGATTGAAATAGTGTAATTAGTTGTTATTCTTCCCTTATGATGTTGGCTCCCAGAGAGATCCTGTATCTTGTGTCGCATTCACTTTTTGGATAAAACAACCGATGTGTCTTCAAGTTTTCATGTGATTAACTTCTGCAGTTTTTTTGACAAATCGGTGTCCCAGAAAATCTTGTTGATACTTCTACTCCTCTGTAGTTGTTATGCCTGATTTCACAGAGCTCTAGTACTGAAGCTTTTCTTAGGCCCAAGAATGGTTTAGTTGTGGTCTTAGAAGTCCCATGAACAAGGGAAAATTGGAAATGGTGGCCTCCAGAGTGTTCAGTTTTATCTTCCTTCTCCATAAATCAAGTGTCAGAGGTGCCAACAGGACGCCCCATGATCACTTTGATCAGTACCCTAAAGCAGCATGAACATAACATCAATTGCAGGCGTGAGGATTTTTCACTTTAACAAGCCCGTTCGCTAATGGGCCTAAAAGGAGGATTGTGCCATTAATGTACCCTATCATTTTGTTTGCTGTTGGCATATGGAGCATATGATGGAAAAGCTTGAACTAGAAGCTGTCTCTGAGGCATCTTGGCAAGAGCCTCAACTTTATCATGACAAAGTAAGGTACGAGATCCATTCAATTATGACATTACTCCTTATCCCAAGCTCATGGAATAGCTGTTTGCAGATTAATTCCTGTGCTTTGGCTTAGCTGACTGTGAAGCTAATCAATCATCCCTTTTTTCCGATAAGTAAGTGGGGTTTTCTTACTGAAATGAATGTGCATACAACCAATCAAACGTAACTATATGAGGAGAAGAACGATCTACACTACCCCCAAGACCGACATGAAGCCGTTTGCCAATCGGCAGTAATCTTCCTCTGTGGAAAACATGCGCTGCTATTACCGCATGTCCTGTGTATGCAGCTAATTGATCCTCGAAGATTGACACAGCCCTATCAATTGGATTCCAGGGTCCTCATTATCAATTGGATTCCAGGGGTCCTCATTTGTTGAACTCAGTTGGCCCATTAACTGTGAGGCTGTACAGTTCGATTGGCTTAGCACAGGTCCGAGTAAGTTACCCTGGTGGAAAAATATTGGGAAGCAGCTCTGGCATGCTTTAATCATCCAACTGAAAAATTCAAGCACTGGTAGACTTGTAGGCAAAGAAATTGTAATTTATATCACTGTCGGTCCATCCGGACTTCATTTGTGAGCTATGCAGGACGGTTGAGAGCCTTTGTGAACTCTCTGAACTGATGAAAGGTGACACCGCTAAATTCCCCTCTAGTTGTCATATCAACCAGTGGCGAGGACACATGCAACTTCATGCTTTGCCGGAACACAAATTTCTCCATGCCCCAGAAACAGCGAGGTGACTGCCCTCGCACGGTCCTTTTCAGGTGACTCGGGGACACACAAGATAATCTAACACCGACTCTTTTATTCTCTTCTTCGCTAGCGTGTCTTGAGAGATTCTCCCGCCTGAAAAATTAGCAGCTCATTCTACTCATACTCGTAACTCATTTATTCTAATCCGTTGCATTATTTAGATTCCAGTCCTCCCTTCTTTGTACCATCTCCGAAAGTTACTAGCATTAGTAGAAAAAAGCAGCACTGAAAGCGCAAAAAACTGGCTAAAGCAAACCCCTGTTTCACACAAAGTTCAGAAACTGAAGTTATACACGTTTCTTACACGTTTGACAGAAGTGTCATGTACCCCAAGAAAAATCAGCTACCAACACGACGACTTTAACACCAAATCTGCAGCAAACGTTGAAACGATGAAGCACTCGGGATATGTAATAGCCTAACGAATGAAACACAAACAATAACATTTACGGTATGTATTGATGATTACACAACAAGACCAAAACAAA
>JAGVVM010017505.1:0-14586 GCA_019149425.1 Psidium friedrichsthalianum
ATTTGGTTTTTTGTCTTTGTTTGTGTAATCATCAATACATACCGTAAATGTTAGTGTTTGTGTTTCATTCGTTAGGCTATACATATCCGAGTGCTTCATCGTTTCAACGTTTGCTGCAGATTTGGTGTTAAAGTCGTCGTGTTGGTAGCTGATTTTTCTTTGGGTGTACATGACACTTCTGTCAAACGTGTAAGAAACGTGTATAACTTCAGTTTTCTGAACTTTGTGTGAACAGGGGTTTGCTTTAGCCAGTTTTTGCGCTTTCAGTGCTGCTTTTTTCTACTAATGCTAGTAACTTTTCGGAGATGGTACAAAGAAGGGAGACTGGAATCTAAATAATGCAACGGATTAGAATAAATGAGTTACGAGTATGAGTAGAATGGAGCTGCTAATTTTTTCAGGCGGGAGAATCTCTCAAGACACGCTAGCGAAGAAGAGAATAAAAGAGTCGGTGTTAGATTATCTTGTTGTCCCCGAGTCACCTGAAAAGGACCGTGCGAGGGCAGTCACCTCCGCTGTTTCTGGGGCATGGAGAAATTTGTGTTCCGGCAAGCATGAAGTTGCATTGTCCTCGCCACTGGTTGATATGACAACTAGAGGGGAATTTTAGCGGTGTCACCTTTCATCAGTTCAGAGAGTTCACAAGGCTCTCAACCGTCCTGCATAGCTCACAAATGAAGTCCGGATGGACCGACAGTGATATAAATTACAATTTTCTTTGCTACAAGTCTACCAGTGCTTGAATTTTTCAGTTGGATGATTAAAGCATGCCAGAGCTGCTTCCCATATTTTTCCACCAGGGTAACTTACTCGGACCTGTGCTAAGCCAATCCGAACTGTACAGCCTCACAGTTAATGGGCCAACTGAGTTCAACAAATGAGGACCCCTGGAATCCAATTGATAATGAGGACCCCTGGAATCCAATTGATAGGGCTGTGTCAATCTTCGAGGATCAATTAGCTGCATACACAGACATGCGGTAATAGCAGCGCATGTTTTCCACAGAGGAAGATTACTGCCGATTGGCAAACGGCTTCATGTCGGTCTTGGGGTAGTGTAGATCGTTCTTCTCCTCATATAGTTACGTTTGATTGGTTGTATGCACATTCATTTCAGTAAGAAAACCCACTTACTTATCGGAAAAAGGGATGATTGATTAGCTTCACAGTCAGCTAAGCCAAAGCACAGGAATTAATCTGCAAACAGCTATTCCATGAGCTTGGGATAAGAGTAATGTCATAATTGAATGGATCTCGTACCTTTACTTTGTCATGATAAAGTTGAGGCTCTTGCCAAGATGCCTCAGAGACAGCTTCTAGTTCAAGCTTTCCATCATATGCTCCATATGCCAACAGGCAACAAAATGATAGGGTACATTAATGGCACAATCCTCCTTTTAGGCCCATTAGCGAACGGGCTTTTTAAAGTGAAACTCCTCACGCCTGCAATTGATGTTATGTTCATGCTGCTTTAGGGTACTGATCAAAGTGATCATGGGGCGTCCTGTTGGCACCTCTGACACTTTGATTTATGGAGAAGAAGATAAAACTGAACACTCTGGAGGCCACCATTTCCAATTTTCCCCTTGTTCATGGGACTTCTAAGACCACAACTAAACCATTCTTGGGCCTAAGAAAAGCTTCAGTACTAGAGCTCTGTGAAATCAGGCATAACAACTACAGAGGAGTAGAAGTATCAACAAGATTTTCTGGGACACCGATTTGTCAAAAAAACTGCAGAAGTTAATCACATGAAACTTGAAGACACATCGGTTGTTTTTTATCCAAAAGTGAATGCGACACAAGATACAGGATCTCTCTGGGAGCCAACATCATAAGGGAAGAATAACAACTAATTACACTATTTCAATCACTACAAAAAAACAAGGTTTTAGCAACAGAATTTGCGACGAAAAAATTGACAAAATTCGTCGCTAAATTAAGTTGCGATGAATTTTGCGACGAAAAAACTTTCGTCGCTAATTCGGCGTCGCAAAATTTAGCGACGAAAAATTTAAACTTTCGTCGCTAATTTGCGACGAAATCTATTCGTGACAAAATTCGTCGCTAAAATATTCGTGGCAAAAATTCGTCGCAAATTTACGACGAAAATATGTTCGTGGCAAAATTCATCGCTAAAATATTCGTGGCAAAATTCGTCGCAAATGTGTTCGTGGCAAAATTCATCGCTAAAATATTTCGTGGCAAAATTCGTCGCAAATGTGTTTTCGTGGCAAAATTCATCGCTAAAATATTCGTGGCAAAATTCGTCGCAAATTTACGACAAAAATATATTCGTGGCAAAATTCGTCGCAAATGTGTTCGTGGCAAAATTCGTCGCTAATTTGCGACGAAATATGTAAAATTCGTCGCAAATGTGTTCGTGGCAAATTTCGTCGCTAATTTGCGACGAAATATGTTCATGGCAAAATTCGTCGCTAATTTACGAAAGTTGCGACGAAAATAGGAACGAAAAGAATTTCCGGGTCACAAAATTTAGTGACGAAATTTTTTTGTTTTTCGTTGCTAATTGCAACGAAAAATGTATTCGTTGCTAATTTGCGATGAATTTTGCCACGAAAATTGCAATGATAATAATTTCGGGTCACAAATTTAGCAATGAAATTAGCTTTCATACATTTGGAGGGGCCTTACGAGCAAGGATTCTTGTTATCTTTTCTTCATAGAAAACATGCATATATATCAAAACCTGATAGAAGTGTCTTCATAATATCTCAAGACAATTGTAATGTTCCTAAAGAAGCCAATAATATCACGAAAAGAAATCACGTATTATTACTTAAAATATCATGTGGACTACAGACAATAGGAAGAGGAGAAAATTGAAGCAGGAGAATCCAAATAGTTTGAACGAGAGATAGATCAGATCCTTCAAAGATAGAGCTTCTTCTCCAACCATAGCTTTCATAGCTTGAACATCTTTCCCAATTGCATAATTTGCATATAGCTACAAAAAAATCAATAAAAGTTTAATACCAACTACCAGCATTTCTATAGAGATTAAACTATCTATTTCACAAAGAAATACCTGGTTGGAGACATTAGTATGGTCTCTACGAGTCATTCCCTCACCTATTGCGCTCTGCAAGGTAATGGGTATAGATCAAACACCTGAAGCTAATCCAAAGGGAACTAGGAAGATTAAATGCCGTAAAAAAATCCCGTACTTTCATCAGTCCACCAGGAGTCTCATAGACTCCACGGCTTTTCATCTTTCAACCAGGTTAATGTGACCAATACCATGCCTCCCCCCGATCTCATTCAGCTCAGAAAGCAAAGATGCAGGAGAGAGCTTCTTGCCATTGATGGAAATTGGAAGCCCCGACGCAATCCCAATTTCGACATGCCTGTAAAATGCAGGTCATCACAATCTATGAAGTGAGTAATTCATCTTTTGTGAACTTAGTTATACGTTTATTTCTATGACAACTTCATGGCCTTATTTGAAACTGTCATGACTACTATGCTCTTATTTGAAATTGGCATGGCTACTTCAAGCCCTAATTTGAGACTGACATGGCCATGTCAAAGAAATAAGATCCACTTCAGGCTTTTATTTGACAAAATAAGGGTATTTCAGGCTCTTATTTGAAATTTTCCCTTGAACTTTTATGGAGTTGAATGGATCAGTATCGTCATAAGGAAAAGAAACCTTATGCACTCAACAAATAGATAACATAGAATAGGACCTGGAGGCCCTTGATGTTGTTCTACTACTGCAAGAGAACGAAAGAAACACTTACCATAGGCCTCTTTCTTCAGATCAGTAACGGCACCAGGATGTAACAGTTTTTTCATTTTTTTTTCCCCAAAACAGAAATAAAGTTAGTCCAAGCAACTGGCGTATCTTTGCTAGAAGAGAGGAAAGAAGCACAATGTATGTCGTACCTGAAGCAGTATTTGAGTCATGCACCAGCGAAATCCAGACAGAACAGCAGCAAGCATAACAAAAATGAACCCCCAGAATTCAAACGCAGTCTCCTTTGCAACTGGGAAGCGGGGAAAAAAAAGCCAAGGAAAATAAGGAAACCCAGAGAAAATTACAGAAAAAATATTAAGGCCAAGACATCTTGACTCATAAAGTTTAGTAACTTCCTGCGGTAACTCAAAAAGACTACTGCATCTGGGCTTTTTACCTAAAACACTGGCAAGGCATAATCCGTAAATAAAAAGAACAAACAAATAAAAATCCATTACATACCTGTTAATAAGATTCCAATAGAGATGACACTGATTATACCCATGAGTTTAATGCTGGGAGACTCCAACCTTTAAACAGAACATTGAGATAGAACAGGGAGTGAAGGAGATTTCACTAGGAGATAGGTAAAAGACAAAAGAGAGGGATTTAGAATGTAATGAGCAAATGCATATATAATGTATCTCTGCTATTCTATGCAAGGAAATTGATCCTTCTTTGTTTTAATATCGAGGAGCAAGATTAAATCAGCCATCACTGCATAATCTAGCTAACAGGGATATCATGACTCTGTGAGGATGTTGCCGTCCAAGATGACTTGGTCAAAATTAGTTCCTAAGTATAGAGGTTTCTATCTCACTCCCAACAGATATAAGAAGAGAGCCAGGAGAAGAATATCACTACTTGGTATAGACATACAACCATGAAAACTTTACTAGACCGAAACATACATTTAACTGGATGATTATGAAAACAGAAAACAGATACCAAACATATCTTCTGAAACAAGAAACTCCAATATAATTAGAGATCTTAAAGGAGTCAGACACAATTACGGGCCATATAAATCATAATGACTCTTTGAAGCAGGATGGTAATGGTAGTCCCACAACATCCTAGCAAAATTACAGGAAAGTTGCAGAAATTTGGGTGTGGTAAAGGTTAAGAAGAGAAATTCACCTGAAAGCAAAAGCAAACAATAGAAGAAATATAGGAGCTGCTGATTTACACTGCAAAAGGAAAAGAGAGAGAGAGTTGAAGTGGACTGAGTAGCAAGAGATAATATATCAAAACTCACTTAGTTATACGGTTTTAATTTCATAGCCTAAGTTTTTTTATCTTCTGAAATAAAGGAGCGCAACCTGCATATCAAAACTCACCCTTTCAAGCTCTTACCAGACAAGATTTCTCAATTCAACATTAAGCCAAGAATTAGCACTTTGTTTGAACTAATAATCTAACTCAATTATAAAACTCGAAAACAGAATCAGCCATAGTCCTTCACTTCATATACTCTTCAAAACCATAAGGGCAAAACAACTAAAACTCCATAAAAATAAAACTTTTGGATCCAACGAGAATAAAACAACTCAATCGGCACTAGCACAGGTTCCAATTCGAGAGGGAAACACAAAATTCACCTCCAGAATTCTTCGACGGTAGAGAGAGTATAGATCGGGTGCATGGAGGCACCCCAAGCGACCTGCCTCGATTTCGTTGGTGGGGTGATGACGAAGGTGGAGGTGAGGTTGACATCGACGACAAAGAGGGAGATGGAGAGGGCGATCGAGGTGCAGACGAGGAGGACGGAGTCGAGAGTCAAAGTGAGGGGGTGGGTCTTGGCTATTGGCCGCGAGGGGGAGGGTGCTCCGGCTGGAATCGGAAGAGTTCCACAGCGAAGGACTGAGACGAAGGTGGCCGTGGGAGCGAGAGAGGGAAGAGGAGGAGGGTCGAGCTACGGAGGAGGGGACAAGGGCGATGGTGTTTTTTGACTTGGGAACCAGATCTGCTAAAGATAGAGCAAACACTCTGTCATTACCCACGCACAAGGAAGCTTTATGGCATGAGTTTTTTGACTGGTCAGAGCATTCCACGCGAAACACTAACAATGCGATTCTTTTCTTGCGACGAATTGGTTTCGTCGCAAATCAGCGACGAAATTTGGAAATTCGTCGCTAATCTTGCTACGAATTTCCAAATTCGTCGCTAATCTTGCTTGGGCTAATTAGCGACGAATTTGGAAATTCGTCGCTAATTTTGCTACGAATTTCTAAATTCGTCGCTAATTTTCTGACGATTTTTTATTTGTGGCTAATTTTGCGACGAATTTCCGAATTCGTCGCTAAATTTGCGACAAATTTCTAAATTCGTCGCTAATCTTGCTTGGGCTAATTAGCGACGAATTTGGAAATTCGTCGCTAATTTTGCTACAAATTTATAAATTCGTCGCTAATTTTCTGACGATTTTTTATTTGTGGCTAATTTTGCGACGAATTTCTGAGTTCGTCGCTAAATTTGCGACAAATTTCTAAATTCGTCGCTAATCTTGCTTGGGCTAATTAGCGACGAATTTGGAAATTCGTCGCTAATTTTGCTACGAATTTATAAATTCGTCGCTAATTTTCTGACGATTTTTTATTTGTGGCTAATTTTGCGACGAATTTCCGAGTTCGTCGCTAAATTTGCGACAAATTTCTAAATTCGTCGCTAATCTTGCTTGGGCTAATTAGCGACGAATTGGAAATTCGTCGCTAATTTGCTACGAATTTATAAATTCGTCGCTAATTTTCTGACGATTTTTTATTTGTGGCTAATTTTGCGACGAATTTCCTAATTCGTCGCTAAATTGGCGACAAATTTCTAAATTCGTCGCGAATTTTTCTGACGATTTTTTGTTTGTGGCTATTTTTGCGACGAATTTCCTAATTCGTCGCTAAATTGGCGACAAATTTCTAAATTCGTCGCGAATTTTCTGACGATTTTTTTGTTTGTGGCTAATTTTGCGACGAATTTCTGTATTCGTTGCTAATTTGCGACGAATTGAGAAATTCATCGCTAATTTTCTGATGAATTGTGTTCTGTCGCTATTTTATTTCTAATTTCCGGAATTTTAGCCCGATTAGCAAACGGCCAGAGAAACTTTCGAGTTATGAATCAGGTATAGAGCCAATGGGCGATGCTTGGTTACAATTTCGAATCCATTATTATATGTTTGCTCTAGTTTTTTGTTGTTTTTTTATGTTAAAATGGTTTTTCTTTATCCATGGGCAATGAGTTTCGATGTATTGGGATATTCGTATTTATAGAAGCTTTAATTTTTGTGCTTATCCTAATTGTTGGTTTAGTTATGCATGGTGAAAAGGAGCATTGGAATGGTCTTAGTTCCTGAATATTTAGACAATAAAAAAAGTAAAAAAAAAATAACATTGAGACAGTTATGAATTTCATAGAATTTCCCTTGCTTGCTCGAACAACCCAAATTCAGTTATTTCAACTACATCAAATGATCTTTCAAATTGGTCAAGGCTCTCTAGTTTATGGCTGCTTCTTTATGGTACCGGTTATTGCTTCATTATGAAGCAATAACCGGTACCATAAAGAAGCACCATAAACTAGAGAGCCTTGACCAATTTGAAAGATCATTTGATGTAGTTGAAAATAACGAATTTGGGTTGTTCGAGCAAGCAAGGGAAATTCTATGAAATTCATACTGTCTCAATGTTATTTTTTTTTACTTTTTTTATTGTCTAAATATTCAGGAACTAAGACCATTCCAATGCTCCTTTTCACATGCATAAACTAAACCAACAATTAGGATAAGCACAAAAATTAAAGCTTCTATAAATACGATATCCCAATACATCGAACTCATTGCCCATGGATAAAGAAAAACCATTTTTAACATAAAAAAACAACAAAAACTAGAGCAAACATATAATAATGGATTCGAAATTGTAACCAAGCATCGCCCATGGCTCTATACTGATTCATAACTCGAAAGTTTCTCTGGCCGTTTGCTAATCGGGGCTTAAAATTCCGGAAATTAGAAATAAAATAGCGACAGAACACAATTCATCAGAAAATTAGCGATGAATTTCTCAATTCGTCGCAAAATTAGCAACGAATACAGAAATTTCGTCGCAAAATTAGCACAAACAAAAAAATCGTCAGAAAATTCGCGACGAATTTAGAAATTTGTCGCCAATTTAGCGACGAATTAGGAAATTCGTCGCAAAATTAGCCACAAACAAAAATCGTCAGAAAATTCGCGACGAATTTAGAAATTGTCGCCAATTTAGCGACGAATTAGGAAATTCGTCGCAAAATTAGCCACAAATAAAAATCGTCAGAAAATTAGCGACGAATTTATAAATTCGTAGCAAAATTAGCGACGAATTTCCAAATTCGTCGCTAATTAGCCCAAGCAAGATTAGCGACGAATTTAGAAATTTGTCGCAAATTTAGCGACGAACTCGGAAATTCGTCGCAAATTTAGCCACAAATAAATCGTCAGAAAATTAGCGACGAATTTATAAATTCGTAGCAAAATTAGCGACGAATTTCCAAATTCGTCGCTAATTAGCCCAAGCAAGATTAGCGACGAATTTAGAAATTTGTCGCAAATTTAGCGACGAACTCAGAAATTCGTCGCAAAATTAGCCACAAATAAAAATCGTCAGAAAATTAGCGACGAATTTATAAATTTGTAGCAAAATTAGCGACGAATTTCCAAATTCGTCGCTAATTAGCCCAAGCAAGATTAGCGACGAATTTAGAAATTTGTCGCAAATTTAGCGACGAATTCGGAAATTCGTCGCAAAATTAGCCACAAATAAAAATCGTCCGAAAATTAGCGACGAATTTAGAAATTCGTAGCAAAATTAGCGACGAATTTCCAAATTCGTCGCTAATTAGCCCAAGCAAGATTAGCGACGAATTTGGAAATTCGTAGCAAGATTAGCGACGAATTTCCAAATTTCGTCGCTGATTTGCGACGAAACCAATTCGTCGCAAGAAAAGAATCGCATTGTTAGTGTTTCGCGTGGAATGCTCTGACCAGTCAAAAAACTCATGCCATAAAGCTTCCTTGTGCGTGGGTAATGACAGAGTGTTTGCTCTATCTTTAGCAGATCTGGTTCCCAAGTCTAAAAACACCATCGCCCTTGTCCCCTCCTCCGTAGCTCGACCCTCCTCCTCTTCCCTCTCTCGCTCCCACGGCCACCTTCGTCTCAGTCCTTCGCTGTGGAACTCTTCCGATTCCAGCCGGAGCACCCTCCCCCTCGCGGCCAATAGCAAGACCCACCCCCTCACTTTGACTCTCGACTCCGTCCTCCTCGTCTGCACCTCGATCGCCCTCTCCATCTCCCTCTTTGTCGTCGATGTCAACCTCACCTCCACCTTCGTCATCACCCCACCAACGAAATCGAGGCAGGTCGCTTGGGGTGCCTCCATGCACCCGATCTATACTCTCTCTACCGTCGAAGAATTCTGGAGGTGAATTTTGTGTTTCCCTCTCGAATTGGAACCTGTGCTAGTGCCGATTGAGTTGTTTTATTCTCGTTGGATCCAAAAGTTTTATTTTTATGGAGTTTTAGTTGTTTTGCCCTTATGGTTTTGAAGAGTATATGAAGTGAAGGACTATGGCTGATTCTGTTTTCGAGTTTTATAATTGAGTTAGATTATTAGTTCAAACAAAGTGCTAATTCTTGGCTTAATGTTGAATTGAGAAATCTTGTCTGGTAAGAGCTTGAAAGGGTGAGTTTTTGATATGCAGGTTGCGCTCCTTTATTTCAGAAGATAAAAAAACTTAGGCTATGAAATTAAAACCGTATAACTAAGTGAGTTTTGATATATTATCTCTTGCTACTCAGTCCACTTCAACTCTCTCTCTCTTTTCCTTTTGCAGTGTAAATCAGCAGCTCCTATATTTCTTCTATTGTTTGCTTTTGCTTTCAGGTGAATTTCTCTTCTTAACCTTTACCACACCCAAATTTCTGCAACTTTCCTGTAATTTTGCTAGGATGTTGTGGGACTACCATTACCATCCTGCTTCAAAGAGTCATTATGATTTATATGGCCCGTAATTGTGTCTGACTCCTTTAAGATCTCTAATTATATTGGAGTTTCTTGTTTCAGAAGATATGTTTGGTATCTGTTTTCTGTTTTCATAATCATCCAGTTAAATGTATGTTTCGGTCTAGTAAAGTTTTCATGGTTGTATGTCTATACCAAGTAGTGATATTCTTCTCCTGCTCTCTTCTTATATCTGTTGGAGTGAGATAGAAACCTCTATACTTAGGAACTAATTTTGACCAAGTCATCTTGGACGGCAACATCCTCACAGAGTCATGATATCCCTGTTAGCTAGATTATGCAGTGATGGCTGATTTAATCTTGCTCCTCGATATTAAAACAAAGAAGGATCAATTTCCTTGCATAGAATAGCAGAGATACATTATATATGCATTTGCTCATTACATTCTAAATCCCTCTCTTTTGTCTTTTTACCTATCTCCTAGTGAAATCTCCTTCACTCCCTGTTCTATCTCAATGTTCTGTTTAAAGGTTGGAGTCTCCCAGCATTAAACTCATGGGTATAATCAGTGTCATCTCTATTGGAATCTTATTAACAGGTATGTAATGGATTTTTATTTTGTTTGTTCTTTTTATTTACGGATTATGCCTTGCCAGTGTTTTAGGTAAAAAGCCCAGATGCAGTAGTCTTTTTGAGTTACCGCAGGAAGTTACTAACTACTTTATGAGTCAAGATGTCTTGGCCTTAATATTTTTTTCTGTAATTTTCTCTGGGTTTCCTTATTTTCCTTGGCTTTTTTTTCCCCGCTTCCCAGTTGCAAAGGAGACTGCGTTTGAATTCTGGGGGTTCATTTTTGTTATGCTTGCTGCTGTTCTGTCTGGATTTCGCTGGTGCATGACTCAAATACTGCTTCAGGTACGACATACATTGTGCTTCTTTCCTCTCTTCTAGCAAAGATACGCCAGTTGCTTGGACTAACTTTATTTCTGTTTTGGGAAAAAAATGAAAAAACTGTTACATCCTGGTGCCGTTACTGATCTGAAGAAAGAGGCCTATGGTAAGTGTTTTCTTTCGTTCTCTTGCAGTAGTAGAACAACATCAAGGGCCTCCAGGTCCTATTCTATGTTATCTATTTGTTGAGTGCATAAGGTTTCTTTTTCCTTATGACGATACTGATCCATTCAACTCCATAAAAGTTTCAAGGGAAAATTTCAAATAAGAGCCTGAAATACCCTTATTTTGTCAAATAAAAGCCTGAAGTGGATCTTATTTCTTTGACATGGCCATGTCAGTCTCAAATTAGGGCTTGAAGTAGCCATGCCAATTTCAAATAAGAGCATAGTAGTCATGACATTTTCAAATAAGGCCATGAAGTTGTCATAGAAATAAACGTATAACTAAGTTCACAAAAGATGAATTACTCACTTCATAGATTGTGATGACCTGCATTTTACAGGCATGTCGAAATTGGGATTGCGTCGGGGCTTCCAATTTCCATCAATGGCAAGAAGCTCTCTCCTGCATCTTTGCTTTCTGAGCTGAATGAGATCGGGGGGAGGCATGGTATTGGTCACATTAACCTGGTTGAAAGATGAAAAGCCGTGGAGTCTATGAGACTCCTGGTGGGACTGATGAAAGTACGGGATTTTTTTACGGCATTTAATCTTCCTAGTTCCCTTTGGATTAGCTTCAGGTGTTTGATCTATACCCATTACCTTGCAGAGCGCAATAGGTGAGGGAATGACTCGTAGAGACCATACTAATGTCTCCAACCAGTATTTCTTTGTGAAATAGATAGTTTAATCTCTATAGAAATGCTGGTAGTTGGTATTAAACTTTTATTGATTTTTTTGTAGCTATATGCAAATTATGCAATGGGAAAGATGTTCAAGCTATGAAAGCTATGGTTGGAGAAGAAGCTCTATCTTTGAAGGATCTGATCTATCTCTCGTTCAAACTATTTGGATTCTCCTGCTTCAATTTTCTCCTCTTCCTATTGTCTGTAGTCCACATGATATTTTAAGTAATAATACGTGATTTCTTTTTCGTGATATTATTGGCTTCTTTAGGAACATTACAATTGTCTTGAGATAATTATGAAGACACTTCTATCAGGTTTTGATATATATGCATGTTTTCTATAAGAAAAGATAACAAGAATCCTTGCTCGTAAGGCCCCTCCAAATGTATGAAAGCTAATTTCATTGCTAAATTTGTGACCCGAAATTATTATCATTGCAATTTTCGTGGCAAAATTCATCGCAAATTAGCAACGAATACATTTTTCGTTGCAATTTTAGCAACGAAAACAAAAAATTTTTCGTCATTAAATTTTGTGACCCGGAAATTCTTTTCGTTCCTATTTTCGTCGCAACTTTCGTAATTAGCGACGAATTTTGCCATGAACATATTTCGTCGCAAATTAGCGACGAATTTTGCCACGAACACATTTGCGACGAATTTTACATATTTCGTCGCAAATTAGCGACGAATTTTGCCACGAACACATTTGCGACGAATTTTGCCACGAATATTTTTTTGTCGTAAATTTGCGACGAATTTTGCCACGAATATTTTAGCGATGAATTTTGCCACGAACACATTTGCGACGAATTTTGCCACGAATATTTTAGCGATGAATTTTGCCACGAACACATTTGCGACGAATTTTTGCCACGAATATTTTAGCGATGAATTTTGCCACGAACATATTTTCGTCGTAAATTTGCGACGAATTTTTGCCACGAATATTTTAGCGACGAATTTTGTCACGAATAGATTTTTCGTCGCAAATTAGCGACGAAAGTTTTTTTTAAATTTTCGTCGCTAAATTTTGCGACGCCGAATTAGCGACGAAAGTTTTTTTTCGTCGCAAAATTCATCGCAACTTATTTTAGCGACGAATTTTGTCAATTTTCGTCGCAAATTCTGTTGCTAAAACCTTGTTTTTTTTGTAGTGATTGAAATAGTGTAATTAGTTGTTTATTCTTCCCTTATGATGTTGGCTCCCAGAGAGATCCTGTTATCTTGTGTCGCATTCACTTTTTGGATAAAAAACAACCGATGTGTCTTCAAGTTTTCATGTGATTAACTTCTGCAGTTTTTTTGACAAATCGGTGTCCCAGAAAATCTTGTTGATACTTCTACTCCTCTGTAGTTGTTATGCCTGATTTCACAGAGCTCTAGTACTGAAGCTTTTCTTAGGCCCAAGAATGGTTTAGTTTTGGTCTTAGAAGTCCCATGAACAAGGGAAATTTGGAAATGGTGGCCTCCAGAGTGTTCAGTTTTATCTTCCTTCTCCATAAATCAAGTGTCAGAGGTGCCAACAGGACGCCCCATGATCACTTTGATCAGTACCCTAAAGCAGCATGAACATAACATCAATTGCAGGCGTGAGGAGTTTTCACTTTAACAAGCCCGTTCGCTAATGGGCCTAAAAGGAGGATTGTGCCATTAATGTACCCTATCATTTTGTTTGCTGTTGGCATATGGAGCATATGATGGAAAAGCTTGAACTAGAAGCTGTCTCTGAGGCATCTTGGCAAGAGCCTCAACTTTATCATGACAAAGTAAAGGTACGAGATCCATTCAATTATGACATTACTCCTTATCCCAAGCTCATGGAATAGCTGTTTTGCAGATTAATTCCTGTGCTTTGGCTAGCTGACTGTGAAGCTAATCAATCATCCCTTTTTTCCGATAAGTAAGTGGGGTTTTCTTACTGAAATGAATGTGCATACAACCAATCAAACGTAACTATATGAGGAGAAGAACGATCTACACTACCCCCAAGACCGACATGAAGCCGTTTTGCCAATCGGCAGTAATCTTCCTCTGTGGAAAACATGCGCTGCTATTACCGCATGTCCTGTGTATGCAGCTAATTGATCCTCGAAGATTGACACAGCCCTATCAATTGGATTCCAGGGGTCCTCATTATCAATTGGATTCCAGGGGTCCTCATTTGTTGAACTCAGTTGGCCCATTAACTGTGAGGCTGTACAGTTCGATTGGCTTAGCACAGGTCCCGAGTAAGTTACCCTGGTGGAAAAATATTGGGAAGCAGCTCTGGCATGCTTTAATCATCCAACTGAAAAATTCAAGCACTGGTAGACTTGTAGGCAAAGAAATTGTGTAATTTATATCACTGTCCGGTCCATCCGGACTTCATTTGTGAGCTATGCAGGACGGTTGAGAGCCTTGTGAACTCTCTGAACTGATGAAGGTGACACCGCTAAATTCCCCTCTAGTTGTCATATCAACCAGTGGCGAGGACACATGCAACTTCATGCTTGCCGGAACACAAATTTCTCCATGCCCCAAAACAGCGAGGTGACTGCCCTCGCACGGTCTTTTCAGGTGACTCGGGGACACACAAGATAATCTAACACCGACTCTTTTATTCTCTTCTTCGCTAGCGTGTCTTGAGAGATTCTCCCGCCTGAAAAAATTAGCAGCTCATTCTACTCATACTCGTAACTCTTTATTCTAATCCGTTGCATTATTTAGATTCCAGTCCTCCCTTCTTTGTACCATCTCCGAAAAGTTACTAGCATTAGTAGAAAAAAGCAGCACTGAAAGCGCAAAACTGGCTAAAGCAAACCCCTGTTCACACAAAGTTCAGAAACTGAAGTTATACACGTTTCTTACACGTTTGACAGAAGTGTCATGTCACCCCAAGAAAAATCAGCTACCAACACGACGACTTTAACACCAAATCTGCAGCAAACGTTGAAACGATGAAGCACTCGGATATGTAATAGCCTAACGAATGAAACCAAACAATAACATTTACGGTATGTATTGATGATTACACAACAAGACCACAAAT
>JAGVVM010017507.1:0-16426 GCA_019149425.1 Psidium friedrichsthalianum
GCTACCCTTATCAAGAGCTCATTTGCAAACGAGAGGTCTCTCTATTTCGAGCACATCTTTCAACTCCTTTTCTCTTTTTGGTCTCTGCCTAACATATCGCCAGGGCAACCTTCCAGCGTGCTTAAATTGTCCATCCCTAGTTTCTTCTTCTCCCTGCTGCTTTGTGCCCATTTTTCTCAATCCTCCTCTCCATCAGCGTGCTCAACTCAAATTGATTACTCCTGTTGTTAGAGTTCTGCCTTCCCGTGGCTTCAGCCTGTGCAATTACCAGTTCTGCATGAGCTTATCTTACTCCACATACTAATCACTAAGGTTTTAATATTTTGCGACTACCTAATTCTCACTTGCTGGATAAAACATGCTTGTAGCAATACGAAGCTTTCCCCTTGGTTTTACTGCGTCAAGTTGGACACAACTGGGATCTTTGTTTGTTCTCCTGTCGTTGACATTCTTGAGGAAGGGGCACTCTTTCAGTGCTGTTGTTTCTTGGATCTTATGTAGGCTTAATCTTACATGCGGCATAAAGAGATCCAAATGTTTTCTAGTAGCCATTTTTAACATTTTCCTTGTTGATCCTGTCTTCCTATTAACATTAGTTTTGTGAGAGGTGCTTAACTCTCTCCTCGTTTCCTTAGCCAAGGAACCTTTCTCCTGGGACATGGTCTTATGCCATTTGACAATGGTTGCGAAGGCTGAAAGCTAACCTTGTTCGTCTTTACAAGTGGTTTATTCACTGATGACCATGACTTTGATACTTTTCTTTGACAGAGCTCTTATGCGATTCCACACTATGAAATGGAAGAAATTAATAAAATTATAAGGGAATTGTGGCAACAAACTTATAGGGACAAGATATTGACTACATCAGAATACACTCAGACTCTGAAGGTGCTGGGACTCGATCATACAGCTACAAGGCATGCAAACTTTTTATTATTTATATTCATTTAATCTGTTCTGTGAGACTTCTCACCAACAAATTTTGACAATTATGCAGGTTCTCATGCAAACTGGTGACACTGAGTTTAGAAATGAGAGGACGGTGTAGTGCTGGTCAGAGGTGCACAACTAAGAAGAGATCACTTTGTCTACTGTCGTTATGCTGTTTGTGTGGGAGATAATCTACAGTTAATAATTGGTTTCAGGTTCTTGCTTCGCTAATCATTCGCTTGGCTTTAGCTGAGACCTTTTGCCTCAATTGCGGAATTCTAGCACTTGATGAACCAACTACCAATTTGGATGGACCTAATGCTGAAAGTCTTGCAGCGGCACTTGTGAGGTATTATCGTTGTTCTATTTTGGTGAAAATGGGTTAGCATTAAAGCTATCCTGTTGGGGTTACTGTACCACAGCTTGCAATCACTCATTTTCTTTTGTTTGACTTCTCCAGAATTATGGAGGACAGGAAGGGACAGGAGAATTTTCAGCTGATTGTCATCACACATGATGAACGGTTTGCGCAACTTATTGGTCAACGACAGCATGCAGAGAAATATTATCGTGTCTCAAAGGATGATCAGTAAGTTTTTGAATTTGTTGACTCCTATTGCTTCTATTTGTCATATTGCTACTATTGTTTTAACTTCTTATATCACACTATCAGTCAGCACAGTATAATCGAAGCCCAGGAGATATTTGATTGAAGATGAAGATTCTGTCCTCATATGGGAGAGGTCTTCTCAGAATTCATGTGAAGTATATGTTTGTGGCTCGTTTCGTTGGATGGACATGAGCTTTCTAGTAGTTTATGTATGTTCCCTTTTCTACTTTCGCCATTTCCCGATGGTTGGATTTGTGGAGTTACTCATGCTCATACTTCAGTAAAGATGGCATGTCGAAAAGTGCAATAACGACACTTGGAGTAAATTTTTTGTGCGACCAGTTACTTCAGGGAAACACCTAGTTATGCTCAAGGTTTTGGGACTGAATTGGTCATGTTGAACTGGAAGATGTAGGAGAATTTGAGGTGTGTGTTCGACAAGGGTTATACTGGGTTGATCTGAAATGCATTTTCCGTGTAATGTTCTTTAGTTTTAGGAGACCACATGAGAATTTTCTGTAAATGACTATGCATTGAACTTAAGTGTACTATGGACTATGCAAATATAAGTAAAATTGTGAAATCCTATCATTCTGTTGCAAAATCCATATTGTTCCTTGAGAATGCGTCTTGTGTCCATCTGAAGCCAGGGCTTCCAGCCTTCTCACTTGAAATTGGAAATGCTCAAAATCTATTCGTGCAGATGTTATCAGAAGATTAACGGTCTGGCTCTGTTGCTTTGTCATATACATCTGCAGAAGGCTGGTGGCGCCGAAACAACTTCTCATGTGATTTTCAGTATGTTCCAATTGGCCATGGACAATCAAGTGAGTAGTGAGAACAGATAGCATATGCAACTGTCCCAGACCTTGGCTGCCTAGGGTGTCCTTGAGTACGTGGTACATTGTGGATCAACCGTGCTCCAATGTTCAATGTCGCTGTCATCAGGCTAAGTAGACCAGGAAATTTGCTTATACAGAATGAAAATTCACTAACCAATGACATGGTCCTTAACCAAACTGATTTGAAGGAATGAATCAGCCAAAAAAACTTATTTTCTTCAAGCACAAATTCTCTCCGAAGGCTAGAAATGGGCAAAAATTAAAGTCCATGATCACAACCTTGGAAATGTAACAGTAGTACGTAATTCTAGGCATGAGAAACATGTAGTTAGATTACATATCATGGCGTACTGTCCTGTTTTATAGCACACGAAAACGGGCTCAAAACACTAATTTCTCTTTATTTTCATAGAGCAAAATCAAAAGGGTAACGTTATGTCACCACTTCAAATAGATCACAGAGCAATTAATCATCACATCACCATCCCTCTCTCTCTGAGACAGCTCTTTCAAGTCTTGATGTCTCTGACGTTTCGTGCACACCCGGTGATGACCGCACACCCCCTGTTGTACTGATTGGCCTGCCCACCTGGACAATTGTAGTAGGAAGTCCCTGATCTCTGGCAGGGCTCCGCGTCCCTCCTCAGCGTCTCGTAGCTGATGCACTTCTTGTTGCTCTGCTGCGCTGCCAACACTCTCCGGCTGATTCCCACTCCATCTCTGGGTCCGTCACGCAGTCGCCAATGGCGGCCTCTGAGCATGATGACCTCTCCAGAAGAAGATCAAGACCGCTGCTTCTCAGTTAACTGAGGCCTAGAGTGGACACCCCATTGCAGTTTGTGAGGGGTATGAGGATGAAGAGGAGGGATAGCTGGAAGAAAGTGATGGAGCTGAGCTTAGGGTTGAGCTTGAGCATGCCTCTCTCTCTCTCTTTCTCTGGTTTCTTTGAGTGGGGATCTTGTTGGGGACAGCGAGGAAGTGGGATTTCACCCGTTTGGGTAGTTGGGTTTGGGGGTGATCATTAGTGAGGACGACAGAGTCCCGAGGAATCACTTACAAACTTGCAAGTGTGGGGACATTGAGGTGAACCGATTGTCAGGCAGGCTGGTTATTCGGAAACTTATGTATAGCTAACTACAAGAAAACATTCCCTACCATTGAGTTCCTAACCGTAGCGCACGAATTGTCAAAAGGAATTTGACGCGATTTTAGATTTTTTTTTTTTGGGTTATGGGGTTATCAATTTGATTTCATGTTATGGACCGAAAAAAACCCATCAATATAGGGAAATTGAATTAATAGCTTGATGTTCTCCGACCAATTAGCTAGCACATAATGAGATCAATTCTCCCATGACTACTTCGAAAATGCCAAATCTAATTTACAAACATATCTTTTTAATTCAAATCTAATTTAAAAGGCAAAAAGAAAGAAAGAAATCAAAATCAAAACAGAAAAAAATGAAAACCGAACCGTACTGGATTTTTAGTTTGGTTTATATTCAATTCAAAATGAAATTTGATTCGGTTCAAACTTACACCTTAATGATTCGATTTTTCAAGACAACAGAACCAAACTAAATCATTGCACCTCTATTTAGGGCCATGTTTTTTAAGTTCGAGATCATTCGAACGTCTTCCTAATCGGTGGTTTACAACACGCGATATCTTTTACATACTCAGTATATGGAGTGGATTGAACTAAAACTGGAAAAATTGGGCCCAAATCAAGTACAGACCAAAATTACACGATTGAATTGAAAGTACAGTGAAGAAGGAAACGCCCAAAACCCAAAACCCAAAACCTTGTCTTCCTCCCGGCGTCGACGGAGGGCGCAGAGAGAGAGAGAGAGAAAGAGAGAGAGAGAGGCGATGAAGTACGCAGTGAAGGCATGGAGCAACGGGACGGCGCGGGCAGGGGTGATCCAGCTGGCCAGCAGCTGCCCGTGCCCGTTGGAGATAGAGACGCCGTCTCTGCTTCTGCCCACCCGCAAATGCCTGCCTCGCTTCATCTCTCCCGACCTCCTCCCTTCTCTCCCTTCCGCTGACTCTCGCCTCCTCCAGTTCAGCCCGCTTCACTTGTACGGCTTCTCTCTCTCTCTCTCTCCCTTCCTAGTCTTTTTGGCTCCTTTATCTTTCAACGTAAAATGCCATGATGTTGTTGAACTGTTTGAATGTGTGCGTGGTCTTTCTCGTTTCTATTGGTGATGGTACTGTGGTTGGGCAAGAACAAGCAAGCGAAACTTGTGGGGGCGCTCGTCGAGTCTCGTTGAATTTGTCGTGGGCACGTAAGATTGTATGTTCAAAGTAGTTGGTTTGCTTAAAGTTTGTGCCCTTTGTGGATTTTTAAAGTGTCTCAGATAGTTTTTTTACCGCTTCTCGTTAAGTTGCCTGAAGCCTTTTAAGGTGGTTGTTAGCAAAAACCAGTTTTGATGCTTCCTGTAGGAAGTTTCAGTCTTGATGAGCGTGAATACAGTTACACGTGTAGTATGAGTAATGTTCATCATTTTCAGTTTGTTTTATCTTTTCAGTTGTTGTCTCTGATTCTTGAGGAGTTTAAAGTAGTGGTTTTGGAAGTGTAAAGCTTAGCACGTGTGACTCATGCGAATCTTCTTCATTGGGGATTGAGTTTATTGAAACCTGTGATCTTTGTTACCATAGCTTAGAAGGACTTCCGATGCAGACGATATCAAATCTCGGAGGTCTTCACCAGATGCTTGGTTTGCATGAGTATGGGTTGGTAGCTGTTCCGAGGGATTCCATTCAATGCCTTCCTGTATCTGAAGGAACTAATAAAGTCGGAGCATCATTCGAGACTCCATGCGGCCGTTGCTTGGTAAAATAATGGTTTCCCCTTGTATTCACTTGATTTGGGCCATTTGCCAAACGAACTGCTTTGAAATTGTTGCATGATTGTGCTATTGCAGGTTAAACCAAAAGAATACATGGAAATGATATCTTCGATGAGGCCTGACATCTGGGTCACATTGGCTGATGAGGTGCCAACTTGGGTATCTGACAAGCGAAACTGTTCCTCTGTGGATCGAACCATCAGGTGGCTTGATGAATGCATCGCATTGAGGCCGGTAGAAACCCAATGTTCGTTTCCTATTTTAGTACCTTGAACTACTGTGAATCAGAAATTTCTTGATTGGAATCAATGAGCATGTAAAGGCTGTTGCCACTCTGAAATGGAAACATGAAATGCAAAATGATTTTGTTCCTTAACAAGGTGCAGCTTTCTCCATACTAAAATAAGCAGTTTGAAGCAACAGGAATTGCTTTAGGTAAATAGCTTTTTGTGCTGGGCAGTTTAGTAGCCATTTGTGTATGCTATGCTTTCTCTCATAAGTTTCACGGCCTAATCAATTTAGCTTATGTTTGGACTTTCAACTTACCACATTGCCAGCCATCGCATCTGATGATCATTTATGCACTTTCAAGGATGGTGGAATGTTAAATTGGGGACTTTTTGTTTTGCTTCTAGAAGATTCTGAGACTAGTTCGGAATGATGCTAATATGAACTCTCTAAAATTCATGTCTAGTTAGGTGGAGACATCTTTGGTTCCATTGTTGGTGGAGCTAATGTGCAGCAGCGGCAACTATGTGCTGAAGAAGTCGCTAAACGAAACGTATCAGGTACTTCTGACGTCTTTCGCGATAGCTTCTACCAGTGGGATATCAGTGACCTGTTAAAGCAACCATCATTAGAAAATCACTTGGCCTATTGCTGTAAATTTTAATACTGCTGGTTATGTCATATTTGTTTAAGTCACTTTACAAGGGGCTCTGTTTTTCGCTCATACTTATGCTTGTTCCTAATTTTTATTTTTAAGGTAAATTCATTGTGATTAACGTTTCTTCTTGATTTCCTATTTGAGTATTTAGAAATTGTGGTCTCCACAGGTTATTGGATAGGGGGGTTTGGGCTCGGCGAGAGCATGGATGAACGTCCTGCTTTACTTAAAGCTGTTTGTGTAAGAGCTTGTTTTCTCTAGTTTCCCAACTTTCTACATGCATTAACTTGGAAGAATTTGTGGGTGATTGCGTTTTGACTCTGTCGAGTCTAGAGTACAATCTGGTCTACTTTTATACTGGATCTGCTTTTACAGTTGGGCTCACCTCATAAATTATCACGACTAAACTCAACAGACTAAGCAGAGGAAATTTCCTTTTAAATTTGGGCAGTCTGTATGCTCAATTGGTAGTCCTTAAGGCATGTATGTTGTATGAGTTTGCTGAGTGGCAGTTTCTGTTTCCTGCATTTCCTTCTCTTCCAACTCGTCTGGCTCACAATCATGTAGAAGAAGATGTTAGTAAAGGACTAGATTATATTGGATAAATGAAGTCATGAAGTTTGCACGAACTCTGTTATAATTATGTGAAACTACAACTAGGTTTATCTCCTGTACATCTTATATATATGTTTGCCATGGTAACTTCCAACTCACGTTATAGCTGATTAATTCATCATGCTGTGTTTGATGCCCATGATTTGAGATCAGAAGAGCTTGGTGCGACGTGCCAGGCATTTTGTTGTTAGCTACTGCTGTTAGGAATAAATCTGTCAGAGTTAATGTGTGGTATTCGATGTTGGTTTGTTTATTTTACCTGCGAGCCACCATTTTCCACGACCGGCTGCTTGTTCCAATGGTTAAGTATGCATAGTATGGTTCTTTGAGGAGTCCGAGTTTCTAAATAGTGCTTAATTCCTGCAAAGCGATTATCTTTGCAATTTAATTTCTTCAAGTGGACGTGTATTATCATCCTGGTCCTTAAATGGAGCAATTATTCTATGGCTTTTGGCAAACACTTCAAGCAAAGCTTCCAAAATCATTTGATTCCAATGCTGGATGATTCATTTTTTCGATTTCTTAGTAAATTTGATGCTGCTACTGTCATCAGGATAACTTGCCTGAAGAGAAGCCTCGTCTAGCCTGCGGTCTCGGGTTACCTGGTATGAGGTTCATTCCCTCCAGTTTTTCTTGCTTGTCTCCTGTACTTTTATTGTTCTGGGAAGCATTCAAGTGTCAGCTGTTTGTAAAAAAGTTATCCTTGTAATTGGATGATGATACTAGCTGCTTTTTGGCAGTCCTGGATTATATTCAGAGTATGTTAAACCATCAGCTGTTCTATGATCATTTCAGTTCAGAATTTGAAATCTTAGTGTAATTAATTATCCTTTTTTGATATGTTTCTTTAAAAAAGTTAATTGTCGCCAATAAATCTTTGCAAATTCAAAGTTTATGGTTATTCATTGTGCAGAGGAGGTTCTACAGGGTGTTGCTGCTGGAATTGATCTATTTGACACGACGTACGCAGCTTAGCCATCTACTCTGGAACTTCTTCATTTGCTGTCATGATTTGGCTGAGAACTGATTGATCAAATGAATGTTGGCAGGTATATTTACCACATTACTATTGGAGGTTTCGCACTTACCTTTCCACTTGACAAAATTGGAGTTAGTGAATTAATTCCGTATTCGAGCGACATAGGAAGTGACCAGACGAAGATCAATCTGAGGGCGACTGTTTACCGGTAACTGATCAGATCTTTGCTTGCTCCATTTTGATTTATAGACATGACAACTTGATCTATCAGGAGAGTTCACTTGGTAGTCCATGTTTCTCATGAAATGGAAGATCCCATTTAGTAGTCCTTGTGGCTTGATCTGACAAATTCCAGCATTCTTGTCTGAACATGTGTATTAGTGCCTTAGCTTTGTATGTTCTCCTTCCACTCTCTTTTTATCATAATGGAGGCACATCCACATTGCATAATATCTGAATCGATTACCTTCATATGCTCCAGGAAAGACACTACATCTATAGTTCAAAGCTGCAGCTGCTATACATGCAAGAATCATACGAAAGCGTATATAAATCACCTTCTCAACGTTCATGAGATGCTAGCACAGATTCTGCTGGAAATGTACTCCTCTTCCCCTCGACTTTTTCATGAAAGTTTACCACTTCTTTTCAGGGTCATTTTTTATTTACCCTCTCTTTCATCTCTGTTGCAGCCATAATACCCACCATTTTCTTGGTTTCTTCCGCTTGATACGAGAAGCAATTAAGGAAGGCAAGTTTGAACAATTTCGAGAGAAATTGTTCAAACTTGCCTTCCTTAATTGCTTCTCGTATCAAGCGGAAGAAACCAAGAAAATGGTGGGTATTATGGCTGCAACAGAGATGAAAGAGAGGGTAAATAAAAATGACCCTGAAAAGAAGTGGTAAACTTTCATGAAAAAGTCGAGGGGAAGAGGAGTACATTTCCAGCAGAATCTGTGCTAGCATCTCATGAACGTTGAGAAGGTGATTTATATACGCTTTCGTATGATTCTTGCATGTATAGCAGCTGCAGCTTTGAACTATAGATGTAGTGTCTTTCCTGGAGCATATGAAGGTAATCGATTCAGATATTATGCAATGTGGATGTGCCTCCATTATGATAAAAAGAGAGTGGAAGGAGAACATACAAAGCTAAGGCACTAATACACATGTTCAGACAAGAATGCTGGAATTTGTCAGATCAAGCCACAGGACTACTAAATGGGATCTTCCATTTCATGAGAAACATGGACTACCAAGTGAACTCTCCTGATAGATCAAGTTGTCATGTCTATAAATCAAAATGGAGCAAGCAAAGATCTGATCAGTTACCGGTAAACAGTCGCCCTCAGATTGATCTTCGTCTGGTCACTTCCTATGTCGCTCGAATACGGAATTAATTCACTAACTCCAATTTTGTCAAGTGGAAAGGTAAGTGCGAAACCTCCAATAGTAATGTGGTAAATATACCTGCCAACATTCATTTGATCAATCAGTTCTCAGCCAAATCATGACAGCAAATGAAGAAGTTCCAGAGTAGATGGCTAAGCTGCGTACGTCGTGTCAAATAGATCAATTCCAGCAGCAACACCCTGTAGAACCTCCTCTGCACAATGAATAACCATAAACTTTGAATTTGCAAAGATTTATTGGCGACAATTAACTTTTTTAAAGAAACATATCAAAAAAGGATAATTAATTACACTAAGATTTCAAATTCTGAACTGAAATGATCATAGAACAGCTGATGGTTTAACATACTCTGAATATAATCCAGGACTGCCAAAAGCAGCTAGTATCATCATCCAATTACAAGGATAACTTTTTTACAAACAGCTGACACTTGAATGCTTCCCAGAACAATAAAAGTACAGGAGACAAGCAAGAAAAACTGGAGGGAATGAACCTCATACCAGGTAACCCGAGACCGCAGGCTAGACGAGGCTTCTCTTCAGGCAAGTTATCCTGATGACAGTAGCAGCATCAAATTTACTAAGAAATCGAAAAATGAATCATCCAGCATTGGAATCAAATGATTTTGGAAGCTTTGCTTGAAGTGTTTGCCAAAAGCCATAGAATAATTGCTCCATTTAAGGACCAGGATGATAATACACGTCCACTTGAAGAAATTAAATTGCAAAGATAATCGCTTTGCAGGAATTAAGCACTATTTAGAAACTCGGACTCCTCAAAGAACCATACTATGCATACTTAACCATTGGAACAAGCAGCCGGTCGTGGAAAATGGTGGCTCGCAGGTAAAATAAACAAACCAACATCGAATACCACACATTAACTCTGACAGATTTATTCCTAACAGCAGTAGCTAACAACAAAATGCCTGGCACGTCGCACCAAGCTCTTCTGATCTCAAATCATGGGCATCAAACACAGCATGATGAATTAATCAGCTATAACGTGAGTTGGAAGTTACCATGGCAAACATATATATAAGATGTACAGGAGATAAACCTAGTTGTAGTTTCACATAATTATAACAGAGTTCGTGCAAACTTCATGACTTCATTTATCCAATATAATCTAGTCCTTTACTAACATCTTCTTCTACATGATTGTGAGCCAGACGAGTTGGAAGAGAAGGAAATGCAGGAAACAGAAACTGCCACTCAGCAAACTCATACAACATACATGCCTTAAGGACTACCAATTGAGCATACAGACTGCCCAAATTTAAAAGGAAATTTCCTCTGCTTAGTCTGTTGAGTTTAGTCGTGATAATTTATGAGGTGAGCCCAACTGTAAAAGCAGATCCAGTATAAAAGTAGACCAGATTGTACTCTAGACTCGACAGAGTCAAAACGCAATCACCCACAAATTCTTCCAAGTTAATGCATGTAGAAAGTTGGGAAACTAGAGAAAACAAGCTCTTACACAAACAGCTTTAAGTAAAGCAGGACGTTCATCCATGCTCTCGCCGAGCCCAAACCCCCTATCCAATAACCTGTGGAGACCACAATTTCTAAATACTCAAATAGGAAATCAAGAAGAAACGTTAATCACAATGAATTTACCTTAAAAATAAAAATTAGGAACAAGCATAAGTATGAGCGAAAAACAGAGCCCCTTGTAAAGTGACTTAAACAAATATGACATAACCAGCAGTATTAAAATTTACAGCAATAGGCCAAGTGATTTTCTAATGATGGTTGCTTTAACAGGTCACTGATATCCCACTGGTAGAAGCTATCGCGAAGACGTCAGAAGTACCTGATACGTTTCGTTTAGCGACTTCTTCAGCACATAGTTGCCGCTGCTGCACATTAGCTCCACCAACAATGGAACCAAAGATGTCTCCACCTAACTAGACATGAATTTTAGAGAGTTCATATTAGCATCATTCCGAACTAGTCTCAGAATCTTCTAGAAGCAAAACAAAAAGTCCCCAATTTAACATTCCACCATCCTTGAAAGTGCATAAATGATCATCAGATGCGATGGCTGGCAATGTGGTAAGTTGAAAGTCCAAACATAAGCCAAATTGATTAGGCCTTGAAACTTATGAGAGAAAGCATAGCATACACAAATGGCTACTAAACTGCCCAGCACAAAAAGCTATTTACCTAAAGCAATTCCTGTTGCTTCAAACTGCTTATTTTAGTATGGAGAAAGCTGCACCTTGTTAAGGAACAAAATCATTTTGCATTTCATGTTTCCATTTCAGAGTGGCAACAGCCTTTACATGCTCATTGATTCCAATCAAGAAATTTCTGATTCACAGTAGTTCAAGGTACTAAAATAGGAAACGAACATTGGGTTTCTACCGGCCTCAATGCGATGCATTCATCAAGCCACCTGATGGTTCGATCCACAGAGGAACAGTTTCGCTTGTCAGATACCCAAGTTGGCACCTCATCAGCCAATGTGACCCAGATGTCAGGCCTCATCGAAGATATCATTTCCATGTATTCTTTTGGTTTAACCTGCAATAGCACAATCATGCAACAATTTCAAAGCAGTTCGTTTGGCAAATGGCCCAAATCAAGTGAATACAAGGGGAAACCATTATTTTACCAAGCAACGGCCGCATGGAGTCTCGAATGATGCTCCGACTTTATTAGTTCCTTCAGATATAGGAAGGCATTGAATGGAATCCCTCGGAACAGCTACCAACCCATACTCATGCAAACCAAGCATCTGGTGAAGACCTCCGAGATTTGATATCGTCTGCATCGGAAGTCCTTCTAAGCTATGGTAACAAAGATCACAGGTTTCAATAAACTCAATCCCCAATGAAGAAGATTCGCATGAGTCACACGTGCTAAGCTTTACACTTCCAAAACCACTACTTTAAACTCCTCAAGAATCAGAGACAACAACTGAAAAGATAAAACAAACTGAAAATGATGAACATTACTCATACTACACGTGTAACTGTATTCACGCTCATCAAGACTGAAACTTCCTACAGGAAGCATCAAAACTGGTTTTTGCTAACAACCACCTTAAAAGGCTTCAGGCAACTTAACGAGAAGCGGTAAAAAAACTATCTGAGACACTTTAAAAATCCACAAAGGGCACAAACTTTAAGCAAACCAACTACTTTGAACATACAATCTTACGTGCCCACGACAAATTCAACGAGACTCGACGAGCGCCCCCACAAGTTTCGCTTGCTTGTTCTTGCCCAACCACAGTACCATCACCAATAGAAACGAGAAAGACCACGCACACATTCAAACAGTTCAACAACATCATGGCATTTTACGTTGAAAGATAAAGGAGCCAAAAAGACTAGGAAGGGAGAGAGAGAGAGAGAGAAGCCGTACAAGTGAAGCGGGCTGAACTGGAGGAGGCGAGAGTCAGCGGAAGGGAGAGAAGGGAGGAGGTCGGGAGAGATGAAGCGAGGCAGGCATTTGCGGGTGGGCAGAAGCAGAGACGGCGTCTCTATCTCCAACGGGCACGGGCAGCTGCTGGCCAGCTGGATCACCCCTGCCCGCGCCGTCCCGTTGCTCCATGCCTTCACTGCGTACTTCATCGCCTCTCTCTCTCTCTTTCTCTCTCTCTCTCTCTGCGCCCTCCGTCGACGCCGGGAGGAAGACAAGGTTTTGGGTTTGGGTTTTGGGCGTTTCCTTCTTCACTGTACTTTTCAATTCAATCGTGTAATTTTGGTCTGTACTTGATTTGGGCCCAATTTTTCCAGTTTTAGTTCAATCCACTCCATATACTGAGTATGTAAAAGATATCGCGTGTTGTAAACCACCGATTAGGAAGACGTTCGAATGATCTCGAACTTAAAAAACATGGCCCTAAATAGAGGTGCAATGATTTAGTTTGGTTCTGTTGTCTTGAAAAATCGAATCATTAAGGTGTAAGTTTGAACCGAATCAAATCTCATTTTGAATTGAATATAAACCAAACTAAAAATCCAGTACGGTTCGGTTTTCATTTTTTTCTGTTTTTGATTTTGATTTCTTTCTTTCTTTTTGCCTTTTAAATTAGATTTGAATTAAAAAGATATGTTTGTAAATTAGATTTGGCATTTTCGAAGTGGTCATGGGAGAATTGATCGCATTATGTGCTAGCTAATTGGTCGGAGAACATCAAGCTATTAATTCAATTTCCCTATATTGATGCGGTTTTTTTCAGTCCATAACATGAAATCAAATTGATAACCCATAACCCAAAAAAAAAAAATCTAAAATCGCGTCAAATTCCTTTTGACAATTCGTGCGCTACGGTTAGGAACTCAATGGTAGGGAATGTTTTCTTGTAGTTAGCTATACATAAGTTTCCGAATAACCAGCCTGCCTGACAATCGGTTCACCTCAATGTCCCCACACTTGCAAGTTTGTAAGTGATTCCTCGGGACTCTGTCGTCCTCACTAATGATCACCCCCAAACCCAACTACCCAAACGGGTGAAATCCCACTTCCTCACTGTCCCCAACAAGATCCCCACTCAAAGAAACCAGAGAAAGAGAGAGAGAGAGGCATGCTCAAGCTCAACCCTAAGCTCAGCTCCATCACTTTCTTCCAGCTATCCCTCCTCTTCATCCTCATACCCCTCACAAACTGCAATGGGGTGTCCACTCTAGGCCTCAGTTACTGAGAAGCAGCGGTCTTGATCTTCTTCTGGAGAGGTCATCATGCTCAGAGGCCGCCATTGGCGACTGCGTGACGGACCCAGAGATGGAGTGGGAATCAGCCGGAGACTGTTGGCAGCGCAGCAGAGCAACAAGAAGTGCATCAGCTACGAGACGCTGAGGAGGGACGCGGAGCCCTGCCAGAGATCAGGGACTTCCTACTACAATTGTCCAGGTGGGCAGGCCAATCAGTACAACAGGGGGTGTGCGGTCATCACCGGGTGTGCACGAAACGTCAGAGACATCAAGACTTGAAAGAGCTGTCTCAGAGAGAGAGGGATGGTGATGTGATGATTAATTGCTCTGTGATCTATTTGAAGTGGTGACATAACGTTACCCTTTTGATTTTGCTCTATGAAAATAAAGAGAAATTAGTGTTTTGAGCCCGTTTTCGTGTGCTATAAAACAGGACAGTACGCCATGATATGTAATCTAACTACATGTTTCTCATGCCTAGAATTACGTACTACTGTTACATTTCCAAGGTTGTGATCATGGACTTTAATTTTTGCCCATTTCTAGCCTTCGGAGAGAATTTGTGCTTGAAGAAAATAAGTTTTTTTGGCTGATTCATTCCTTCAAATCAGTTTGGTTAAGGACCATGTCATTGGTTAGTGAATTTTCATTCTGTATAAGCAAATTTCCTGGTCTACTTAGCCTGATGACAGCGACATTGAACATTGGAGCACGGTTGATCCACAATGTACCACGTACTCAAGGACACCCTAGGCAGCCAAGGTCTGGGACAGTTGCATATGCTATCTGTTCTCACTACTCACTTGATTGTCCATGGCCAATTGGAACATACTGAAAATCACATGAGAAGTTGTTTCGGCGCCACCAGCCTTCTGCAGATGTATATGACAAAGCAACAGAGCCAGACCGTTAATCTTCTGATAACATCTGCACGAATAGATTTTGAGCATTTCCAATTTCAAGTGAGAAGGCTGGAAGCCCTGGCTTCAGATGGACACAAGACGCATTCTCAAGGAACAATATGGATTTTGCAACAGAATGATAGGATTTCACAATTTTACTTATATTTGCATAGTCCATAGTACACTTAAGTTCAATGCATAGTCATTTACAGAAAATTCTCATGTGGTCTCCTAAAACTAAAGAACATTACACGGAAAATGCATTTCAGATCAACCCAGTATAACCCTTGTCGAACACACACCTCAAATTCTCCTACATCTTCCAGTTCAACATGACCAATTCAGTCCCAAAACCTTGAGCATAACTAGGTGTTTCCCTGGAGTAACTGGTCGCACAAAAAATTTACTCCAAGTGTCGTTATTGCACTTTTCGACATGCCATCTTTACTGAAGTATGAGCATGAGTAACTCCACAAATCCAACCATCGGGAAATGGCGAAAGTAGAAAAGGGAACATACATAAACTACTAGAAAGCTCATGTCCATCCAACGAAACGAGCCACAAACATATACTTCACATGAATTCTGAGAAGACCTCTCCCATATGAGGACAGAATCTTCATCTTCAATCAAATATCTCCTGGGCTTCGATTATACTGTGCTGACTGATAGTGTGATATAAGAAGTTAAAACAATAGCAGCAATATGACAAATAGAAGCAATAGGAGTCAACAAATTCAAAAACTTACTGATCATCCTTTGAGACACGATAATATTTCTCTGCATGCTGTCGTTGACCAATAAGTTGCGCAAACCGTTCATCATGTGTGATGACAATCAGCTGAAAATTCTCCTGTCCCTTCCTGTCCTCCATAATTCTGGAGAAGTCAAACAAAAGAAAATGAGTGATTGCAAGCTGTGGTACAGTAACCCCAACAGGATAGCTTTAATGCTAACCCATTTTCACCAAAATAGAACAACGATAATACCTCACAAGTGCCGCTGCAAGACTTTCAGCATTAGGTCCATCCAATTGGTAGTTGGTTCATCAAGTGCTAGAATTCCGCAATTGAGGCAAAAGGTCTCAGCTAAAGCCAAGCGAATGATTAGCGAAGCAAGAACCTGAAACCAATTATTAACTGTAGATTATCTCCCACACAAACAGCATAACGACAGTAGACAAAGTGATCTCTTCTTAGTTGTGCACCTTCTGACCAGCACTACACCGTCCTCTCATTTCTAACTCAGTGTCACCAGTTTGCATGAGAACCTGCATAATTGTCAAAATTTGTTGGTGAGAAGTCTCACAGAACAGATTAAATGAATATAAATAATAAAAAGTTTGCATGCCTTGTAGCTGTATGATCGAGTCCCAGCACCTTCAGAGTCTGAGTGTATTCTGATGTAGTCAATATCTTGTCCCCTATAAGTTTGTTGCCACAATTCCCTTATAATTTTATTAATTTCTTCCATTTTCATAGTGTGGAATCGCATAAGAGCTCTGTCAAAGAAAAGTATCAAAGTCATGGTCATCAGTGAATAAACCACTTGTAAAGACGAACAAGGTTAGCTTTCAGCCTTCGCAACCATTGTCAAATGGCATAAGACCATGTCCCAGGAGAAAGGTTCCTTGGCTAAGGAAACGAGGAGAGAGTTAAGCACCTCTCACAAAACTAATGTTAATAGGAAGACAGGATCAACAAGGAAAATGTTAAAAATGGCTACTAGAACC
>JAGVVM010017508.1:0-10934 GCA_019149425.1 Psidium friedrichsthalianum
TCTCGTTGTAGTCCTCAGCCCAGTAGCGATAATCATACTCTTCAGCGTCAGGCCTCAGTCCTTCTCTGAACCTTCTGGCCTTGTCCCGGATCCTCTATCAGCCTTCGACAAAATTTGGACAATCTGGCGAACTCGCCCTCGTACTGATCTACAGTCATCGATCCTTGGCGAGTCTTATAAATTCCTCCATTTTCCTTTCCTGGGCTGCCTCAGAGAAATACTTTCCATTGAACGCTGCGCAGAAAGCAGCCCAGTTTTGGCCTCATGCCATCAGGAAATACTCGTCCACGGGTGGGCCTTCCACCAATCATCTGCGGTGCTCTGGAGCTGATAGGTCCCAGTGAGACCTTCTCTTCATCTGTGCATCCAAGCACGGTAAATGCCTTTTCCAGCTGCTCGATCCACAGGCAGCTACTTCGGGTCCTCCAGTGCCATCAAACTTGGATGGTTGCAGCTTTAGAAATGCTCCACTATATGATGGGTCTGGCGTCCCTCCATTGCCATGCCCATTGCCCCCATGGGCTCCATTTGCAGCGGCCAAGGCGGCCTCAGCTGCTTGGGCAACAGTGGCAGCTCTCTCATCAGCTTGCCTACCCATCAGATTGCTAACCTCAGTCAGCACTCTATCATTTCTTCTATTCTCGGGTCTCCTTCAGGCGCAGGAGCCCTTGAGCTCGACGCTCCAGCACTGGGTCTTCTGCCCCTATTCTCATCCTTTCTAGTTCTTTTCTCACACCTAAACCAAACGAAATTCCTATTCAGGAATTCGAATTCTAAAACTACAATCAAGCTTTCGTCTACTGTCGCGTCTACTGACATGAATATGCATGAAAGTTCGCTGCAGCTTTTTAAATGCAATTGAACCAGGAAGACACCTAGACTCACCCTGACAATGCACAACCTAGGCCACTCTATTCGCCACCTCAACTAGAAGCCTGTCGGGAGCCGCTCCTTGATCGGGTCTCTCCCCGGCGACCACTTTCCCCGCCCTCCTCATTTCTTGGTGCGAACAGTTGTCCTAGGTCACCCACGGCCAGAGAGAATCCCACTCCACGTGTCCCATACCACGCTTCATTGCAGTTTTTAGACGTCCCGTCAGACCTGTCCCATACCAGGCTGACGGTTACCCAACCCAATAAACTATGATGCATGCATTTTTTCAAATCCTCAAGTCTTTATTTTTAAAAATCACTCCATTTTAACCATTTTTTTTTGTTTCCTTTTCGATGCAAAATCGTGCAATGCATGATGGTCAAGCAGCGCACGACAGCCGACTAGGCATACAAACACATGCAGTATTTTCCACCAACTACGCAACCAGCAATCAGCACACTCAAGCACCCAACTCATGGGTTCAGCTTAGAACCTTACCTCAGGTCCTGACGCATCTGCAGATTAGTTCAAAACAACATAGTCTATATTCTATGCTAGACTATCTGTCTAACTCTGCAACCACATGCGCCAATCAGTTCATGATTCTACCCTTTCTAACCCTTAGGTCTAGGGTCTTTCTATCTAACTACCCCAAATCAACAGCCTTATCACTCCAGATCCTCGAACAGTCTCGTATCGAGCTGACCTTGCTCTGATACCACTCGAAAGGGGATGTCACGCCCCGAGCCCCAATCGAGCCCGCGACACCCCTGTTCATACACATCAATAAATCCCTGCGTGCACCTGGCCTACGAGTAGCGACGGCGCGGCCAGATGCTCATCGCGGCCAAGTGACGCTAGCGCAACGACGATAATCTAAACTGCGGAAGCGTGCCTTCTGAACATGCATACATACATAAGAAGGTGGGGTAGCATGAAAGACAAGAACACTTTTACAAAAGGCGATACACAACATATATATATATATACATAAGCGTTAGATACAGACCCCAAAAGAAAACCTCGCTATGGTCAAGCTATCTACGCTCTCTCAAAAAGACTACTAGACCAGTACAGTATCTCTCAGTCAATCTCAAGCTCCTCCTCGGGATCCTCCTCGGGGTCCTCCTCTGGATCCTCCTCTGGATCCTCCCCTCCTCTCAGTGTCCATCGCATCACCCTCCTCGTGACCATCTATCTCGGATCGTCCAGGTGACGGCATCTCCTGCAATGGGTCGGGGTCGACCACCTCACCACCATACTCGTCTGGCTGAAGCAAGATCGGGTCGTCCTCCATAGGAATAGGGGAGTCCCTCTGGGGTCCCTCAAGCCAAACAGGCCCTCCCTAAACCAGGCCTCATATCTATGGGGGACAAGATAGGGTCCACCCTGATCCACTAAAACGGTGGTTCACATGCTATGCCACAGAGTGGCGTGCATGTCAAAATGGAGGGAAATCTCGGTGTCCATCTGCACTGGCAGTCCAAAAGCATCGGCGGTGCAGCCATCACGGGTGACCTGGATCTGTAAAGGAAGGGCAACCACCGCCCGTGAGTCGAAACTCAATAAGCTCACCACTAATCCTAACGTAGGATAGTGTATACTCGTGGGGTCGGTCCTATCCAATGGACTAGGTTCACGGTCCAGGGTTAAGACACTCTCAGTCTCCTCAGTACCAGACCCCCAACATGTCTAACAGACGTGCAATTTATCACAACACAATTCATATCATACAGACGGGCACAGGAAATATCAATCAGATGCCATATGCAATGCTACAGGCCTCAACCGGCCATATCGGATCCCAATGGATCATGCTCAGGCCTCAATCGGCCATACGGGTCTCAACAGACCATGCCCATCTGTCACTCCAAATCCCATCAGGGCTCACCCAACTGTGCCCTACGGCAATTACCACACTGCGTCTCGAACGCCTTACGTTGGTCTCCCTTTTCTCTCCACTTCCCCTCTGGGCACAATCTCACGTCACAACTCTGGTGACTCATGCCATGCTCTCAATGAATGCGGGCCCACATGATTGCAATCGGTCAATCAAACACAGAGCATGCATGATGTGGCACATATGCACAAGTATTAGAACGCATTACGCAACCATCGCACTCTCACGTGCACAACATGCCAAGCCATAAGAAATTAAGGGCCCACGAACGATTTCTCAGACAGACAGATACGATGGGGACGTCGTTCATTAATCCTCGGGTCAGGCTCATAATCATTGGATTCTCATCTAGCAAATCTGGTCCCTCGGCCTAAGCCCAAACACCCATGACTATTGATTCAGCAACTAAACAGTCCCTCAGGTGAGTTTGAATTAGGCTTATCTTGGTTCGGGCCCAATTAAAGGATTCGAGTTCGAATGGCCCTAATGCCTGACCTGAGGCCCAGGCCCATGTGAGTGAAATCAGTTCATTAAGGTAAGTTGGCCCACTATAAGGTTCAAACCCATTGATCATGTTGGGCCCATTAAGGTTCAAGTTACAAATTAAATGGGTTAGGCCCATTAAGTTAACTTGGGCTTAATAACTTTAGTTGGGCCCTAATAGTAAACCAAGGCCCATTAATTAGACTTGGGCCCAATAATTAAGTCTTAAGTCCATTATGTAAATTTAAGGCCCATTGGTGTTAATTTCGTGTAGGGCCCAAGCCCATTTTCAAAGATTAACCAATTAAGCCCATTTAGCCCATTTTTAGGCCCAATTAGTAACTCTAAGCCCATATGCATTAGTGGGCCTCATCTTTTAATATTCCAACTCATAATTGGGCCCAATAATTAGTATTTTCGTCCATTGCAAGCCCATTAAGCCAATTAGGTCCAATTAGGTTCACTTAGGCCCAAATAGCATGAATTAAGTTCCCAAGCCCTTATGAACCATAGGCCCATTAGTCCACATGTTTAATTCATTAATTCCAGCCCATTGTCACATCCCAAGGCCCAATCTTCCTTTCCAAGTGGCCCACACGGCCGCCCATGCAAACCCGAAATGTCTAAAGCCCACATGCATTAATCTACACATTACACACTAATCTACTACAATTAACAACTAATACACAACCATTCACACATATACATGCTAGCCTAGACTAGGATTAGAGGCTTGCTTACCTAATGAGGGTCGGTGACGGTGGCTGGTCGGCGGAGACGGGTGGACGGCGGCCGGACGGCGGCTTCTCGGGCGGGTCGGCCGGGCGTGCTCGCCGGTCTAGGAGGAAACGGCCGAGATGGGTCATCAAAGGGAGTGAGACGGCCGTGGAAATGAAGAGAAGGAAGACTCAAGAGGCTTACCAAGGTGAAGGATGAGGCGTTGGTGGCGGTCGTCGGCGTCGGACGGGAATGACGACGGCGACGGTGGAGCGGCTTCACGGCCGAAAGGAAGAGGGAGAGAGAGACATGGTGAGGTCGGGGTTTCACGGGCCTTCATGGCCACGGGACAACAAGGGAAGAGAGGGTTTAGAGGACCTACCGAGAACGGAGCGGGACGGTGATGCCGAACGACCGGCGGCGGACGGACTTCACGGGCGCGGGCGAACGACCGAGAGGGAGAGAGAGCGACGTCGGGAGAGGGAGGGAGGAGAAGGGTGGCCGCCGAAAAGTGAAGGAGGAGAGAGAGAGAGAAGATTATAATGAATAAAAGACAAAATGGTTAGTGTAGTGGGTTAGGTAATGGGATTTTGTGACAATTGATGGGACTTGATTGAGTTGATTGATTGCCTTGGATTTGTGCCATGACGCATTGATTTGATTGATTGATTGATGTGACATCTGATTGATGTGACATCTGATTTGACTTGCCTTGATTTGCGTGCCAATGCACCGATCGGGTCCCGAGCGCGAACGAATTTTAGACTGATTTGGTGTCGGTCTAGCGATCTATTCTCAAAATCCTAATTAGTCTCATTCTAAGGTCTGAGCATTTACGGGGGCATTTCGGTAATTTTCCATTCACGCCTTGCTTCTCGACGTGCACCGCTGTCTGACCTTCAGTCGACATTTCTGAACCGACTTCATTTCTTCATTGCGTTTATCTTACCGATTCGATTGTCCATCGTCAGATTTCATTTTGGGTCAATTTCACTAAATACCGACTCTGTCTCAGTCTCAGGCCAACGGGCGGCTGATTGGGAAAAATTCCCAGATAGCCTTTCCCCTCTGGTTGGTCAGCTCAGGGTAGCTAATCCTGAGTGAGCGTCGACTAGAGTGTATTAATGAAGTATTTCCATTCATTTAGAAGTCTGACTATTGGGTCGAATTTTCAGACTGTCACACTTGCCACTAGAGCGCGAAGTGAATTTGTAATTGAGTTGGCACTAGACAGAGCCGATCTCGAAAAGCACCGTATAGGATGTCATTGTCGGAGTTAAAGAGTTGAAGGTACAGATGCAAGAGCTATTGGATAAAGGATTTATCCGCCCCCTGCTTCACCATGGGGAGCTCGGTGCTGTTTGTCAAAAGAAAGATGGATCACTGAGGTTTGTGTATAGATTATAGGCAGCTGAATCAAGTGACGATCAAGAATAAGTATCCGCTGCCAAGATTGACGATCTATTTTGATCAGCTTCAAGGAGCACCCGTGTTCTCCAAGATGACCTAAGACAGGCTATCACCAACTGAGGATCAAGAAGGAGGATATTCCAAAGACGGCCTTATGACAAGGTATGGGCACTATGAGTTCACAGTCATCCATTTGGATTAACGAATGCCCCAGCCGCATTACGGATGTATGAATCGGGTGTTTCAGGACTTCTGGATCAGTTTGTAATAGTCTTCATAGACGACTTTTAGTGTACTCGAAGAGCTCTGAGGACCATGAGCGACATTTGGAGACCGTTCTGCGAACCTTGAGAGAACACTCGCTGTGCGCCAAGTTTAGCAAATGCGAGTTTTTGGCTGAGTAGAGTGACATTTCTTGGACATTAGTGTCTGGTGAAGGAATATCAGTGGATCCAGCGAAGATTGAAGCTGTAGAGAAGTAGCCGAGACCTACAACCGTGACAGAGGTGCGAAGTTTCCCTGCTTGGCTGGATACTATAGGCGCTTCGTGGAAAGGTTCTCCGCAATAGCCGCCCCATTGACTCGTTTGCTGGAAGAGTCGAAGTTTGAATGGACCGCCGAAGTGCGAGGAGAGTTTTCAAGAGCTGAAGAATAGATTGCTACTGCACCAATATTGAAATCCCATCAGAACCTGGAGGATTTGAGATTTATAGTGATGCGTCACTGAGAGGATTGGTTGTGTCTTGATGCAGCATGGACGGGTGGTAGCTTACGCATCTCGACAACTGAGGCCACAAGAGATGAATTACTCGACGCATGACTTGGAGTAGCTGCGATAGTGTTTGCATTGAAGATATGGAGACACTACCTGTGGGTGAGAAATTCAAATCTACACGGATCACCAGAGTTTAAAGTATTTATTCTCGCAAAAGGAGTTGAATATGAGGCAGCGTCGTTGGATGGAGTTATTGAAAGATTACGATTGCGATATACTGTACCATCCTGGGAAGGCGAACAAGGTAGCGGATGCCTGAGCCGAAAGTTGAGCATCGCGCACTTGATGGTTAAGGAATGGATGCTATTAGAAGGGATAAGGGATTCGGAATTAAGATCGAGGTAGGAAACCTCTCTAGCCTGATGGCTACCTTGCGAGTCGAACTCGAGATTCAGTTGAGGATTAAGGAACTACAGCCTACAGACCCTGACATCCAGAAGAAAGTGTCTGCTGACGCGGATAAGAGGAAGCCTGAGTTCCAAGTAACCGAGTTTGACTTCGATATAATAGTGGGAATGGATTGGTTAGTTAGACATGGGGCAGTCTTGATTGTAGTAGAGTGTGATTCGACTTAACCCAGTAGCTACCCTGAGTACGAATTTATGGGAAACCGAGAGGAACCTCAATCCCTTGGATTTCGTCGCTGGAAGCGACTAAGCTAATGAACGAGGGCCTGTCCCGGATTTTTGGCATCAGTGACAGACTCATCCGTTCAAGAAATGAAGTTGGAGGAGGTGCCTGTAGTGAGAGATTTTCCGGATGTTTTTCCTCAAGAATTGCTTGGTTTGCCACCAAGCGCAAGATAGAATTTGTAATCGAATTAGCCCCTGGAACAGAGCCTATCTCGAAAGCACAGCATAGATTGTCGTTGTCAGAGTTAATGGAGTTGAAGGTACAGATGCAAGAGCTACTGGATAAAGGATTTATCCGCCCTAGTGCTTCACCATGGGGAGCTTCGGTGTTATTTGTCAAGAAGAAGATGGATCTCTGAGATTGTGCATAGACTATAGGTAACTCAATCAGTGGACCATTAAGAACAAGTACCCGCTGCCTAGAGTAGATGACCTGTTTGATCAACTCCAAGGAGCGTCTGCGTTCTCCAAGATAAACCTAAGGACAGGCTATCACTAGCTGAGGATCAAGTAGGAGGACATCCCAAGACGGCTTTTAGGACGAGATATGGGCATTATGAGTTCACTATCATGCCATTTGGACTGACGAATGCCCAGCCGCATTTATGGATATGATGAATCGGGTGTTTTAAGGAATTTTTGACCAGTTTGTGATTGTCTTCATTGACGACATATTGGTGTACTCGAAGAGCTATGAGACCATGAGCTACACTTGAGGACTGTCCTACAGACCCTAAGAAGGAACTCTCTGTATGCGAAGTTTAGTAAATGCGAGTTCTGTTTGAATAGGGTGGCATTCCTTGGACACATAGTGTCTGGTGAAGGGATATCAGTGGATCCAGCGAAGATTGAAGCTATAGAAAAGTGCCGAGGCCTACGACTGTGACAGAGGTGCGCAGTTTTCTTGATTAGCTGGGTATTATAGACCTTCGTGGAAAGGTTCTCCGCGATAGCCGCCCCGCTGACACTCGTCTTGTGAAGAAAGAGTTGAAGTTTGAATGGACCACGAAGTGTGAGGAAAGCTTTCAGGAGTTAAAGGACCGATTAACCTCTGCACCAGTATTGACGATCCCATCCGGACCTAGAGGATTTGAGATTTATAGTGATGCGACACTAAAGGATTGGGATGTGTCTTAATGCAACATGGACGGTTAGTAGCTTTTGCATCTCGACAGTTGAGGCCGCATGAAATGATTTGTAACAGTCTGAAAATTTGACCCAATTGTCAGAATTTCTAAATGAATGGAAACACTTCATTAATACACTCTAGTCGACGCTCACTCAGGATTAGCTACCCTGAGCTGACCAACCGAAGGGGAAAGGCTATCCGGGAATTTTTCCCAATCAGCCGCCCGTTTGGTCTGAGACTGAGACAGGGTCGGTATTTAATGAAATTGACCACAAAATGAAATCCGACATTGGACAATCGAATCAGCAAGACAACCACAATGAAGAAATGAAATTGGTTCAGAAATGTCGACTGAAGGTCAGACAGCCGGTGCACGTCGAGAAGCAAGACGTGAATGGAAAATTACCGAAATGCCCCCGTAAATGCTCAATCCTTAGAATGAGATTAATTAGGATTTTTGAGAGTAGATTCGATAGACCAACACCAAACCCAGTCTGAAGTCCGTTCGCGCTCGGGAACCGATCGGTGCATTTGGCACGCAAATCGAGGCAAGTCAAATCAGATGTCACATCAATCAATCAAGGTGTCAAATCAATCACATCTTGGCACAAGTCCCAATGCAATCAATCAAATCAATCAAGGGACAAGTCAATACACATGTCATGTCCATTTCCCCATTACCTAATCCCACTTTCTATTTTATTTGAATTAAGCCCATTATAATCTATTTCCCTCTCTCTCCTCTCCAGTTTCGGCCGTCCATCCCTTCTTCCCCCTCTCCCTCTCGTGATCTCTCTCTCTCGGTCTCCCTCGCTCGTCCGCCGCGAAGCCGCCACGACGCCGCCGTCCGGCCTCCTCCGCCACCATCATCTTTCGGTAAGGCCCTCAACCCCTCCTCCTTCCTTTTTCCTTGGCCTTGGAGACCCCGAACCCACCTTATCTCTCTCCCTTTCCCTCTCGGTGCAAGCCCGTCGTCCGCCCGTGCCGTCCCCCGCCGTCGTTCGGCAAGCCGCGACCACCACCAGCCTCGTCCGCGTGTGTAGGTGAGCTCCATGGTCCTCTCATCTCTTAGTTTTCCCACGGCCAAGGCCCTTGACCACGGGCCCGACCTAATCTCTCTCTCTCTCTCTCGGACGCGTGTAGCCGCCGTCGTCACCACCGGCCGTCCGTCCCCGTTCCGTCGTCGCCGCCACCACCCGACCCCTCTAGGTAAGCTCTACCCCCTAATCTTGACCTAGGCTAGTTGTATCTATGTGTAGATTTATTGTTGTTAGTTGCTAAATATGGTGATTAGAGTATAATATAGGTGATTATGCAATTGGACTTTAGGCTAACTTTGGTTAATGTATACGGGCCGTGCGTGTGGGCTATTTGAGGAGGGAAGTTGGGCCTTGAAATTATATACATGGGCTGCATTAGTGATTGGGCGAGTAAATCTAGTGGGCCGAAAATTTTAATGGGCCTTGGGGACTTAATTCACAACTATTGGGCCTAAATTAAACTAATGGACCCAACTTGCAATGGTGGGCCTATATGACGAAAATTGGAAGTGGATGGGCCCAATTCATGATCTTGCACCTTAATTATGAGGCCCACTAATATTATGGGCCTAGGATGACTAAATGGGCCTAAAATGGACAAATTGGGCTTAATTAACTAACCTTTGAAAATGGGCTTGGGCCCTACACGAAAATTTAATAATAATGGGCCTTAATTACTTAATGGACTTAAGAATTTTTAATGGGCCTAAGATTGGTTATTGGGCCTTAGATTCTAATTGGGCCCAACTTAATTTAATGAGCCCAACTAGGCTTAATGGGCCTAACCCACTAAATTAGACCTTGAACCTTAAGGGGCCCGACTTGGCTATTGGACTTTAAACTTATAATGGGCCGACTCACCTTAGTGGACCTAGTTACCTTTGTGGGCCTTGGACCCAAATGGGCTTTAGGCCCATCGACCTTGAATCCACTAACTGGGCTTTGAGCTAAGCTAAGCCTAATTCAACTACACCCAAAGAATTGTTAAATCGTTAAATCATTAGTCGTGGGTTATTAACTCCCAGGGGACTAACATGGGTGTTGGCTTAGGCCGAGTATCGGATCCGCAAGATGAGAGTCAACTGTTATGGTCTGACCCGAGAATTAATATGTGATATTCTATCGAACCCGTCTGGCTAAGGAATTGTGCGTGGGGCCTTTGAATCTCATATGGCTTGGCTTGTTGAGCACGTGAATATTTGATGGTTGCTTGATTGTTTCAGTACTTGTGCATATATGTCATTTCATGCATGCTCTATGTCTGATTTGCTGATTGCAATCGTGTGGGCCCCGTATACATTGAGAGCATGGCATGAGTCGCCAGAGATGCGACATGAGAATGTGCCCAGAGGGGGAAATGGAGAGAAAAGGGAGGCAACGTAAGGCGTCCGAGACGTAGTGTGGTATTTGCCGTGTGGCACTGAGAATGAGCCCTGATGGGAATTGGAGTGATAGACGGGCATGTTCCCGCTGGGAACCGATATGGCCGACTGAGGCCTGTTTCATTTGCACATGGCATTGTGATGACTGTTTATTGCCGTCTGTGTATTTGGAATCGCATCGTTATGCCTTGCCTGTCTATTTTCGTGTTGAGGGTTTGGTATCGATGAACTGAGAGTGACTGTGTAACAGTCTGAAAATTCCGACCCAATTGTCAGAATTTCTAATGAATGGAAACACTTCATTAATACACTCTAGTCGACGCTCACTCAGGATTAGCTACCCTGAGCTGACCAACCGAAGGAAAGGCTATCCGGGAACTTTTTTCCCAATCAGCCGCCGTTGGTCTGGACTGAGACAGGGGTCGGTATTTATGAAATTACCCACAAATTGAAACCCAACATTGGACAATGCGCATCAGCAAGAACAAACACATGAAAGAAATGAAATTGGTTTCAGAAATGTCCGATGAAGGTCAGACAGCCGTGCACTTGATCAAATAGGTCGAGAAGCAAGGCGTGAATGAAAATTTTAA
>JAGVVM010017511.1:0-10191 GCA_019149425.1 Psidium friedrichsthalianum
GGAGGAGTTTCCATAATAAAAAATGCTAGAATGGAAAAACGAACTTTTCTCTCATTTCATTCATCAGCAAACCTTACAACAAGCTCATTGGGGGGGAAAGGTAAACCCAAATACAGCCCTATAAGCAACACAAAGGAGCTCAGCTGGCTCTCCATAAAGCTGATGCTTTGCTGACATCGAGCGGTCTGAGATTCAAGATCTGCAAGCTTAAAAACAAGCGAGCGCATTTCTCCTTCTGCCTAGCTACGTTGGCCTCATGATGTTCAACGACAATTTCAGTTTGTCAATCAGGTCTCGCTCGAGAGCTATATCAGCCGTCAGGTCTTCAATCCTCTCTTCCAGCCAGTCACATCTAAACTTCATCACGATATCACTAGGGTCATGCTCAAAGTAAGTCCGATTCAAAGCTAGGCATTCCACCAGCTTCTCCCTCTCGTGGATCAGCAGAGAGGCCCGTTCATCAGCAGATTTGACGGCCTTCTTGTACCAGACAACTGCGCGTTCTGCATACTCCAGGCATTCAGATCGATCTTGGTAGCGAGCTTTCATGGCCCGAGACAGGGTGATGGTTTCATAGGCACTCCGGCTAGCCTCTAGAAAGTTGATGAAGGTATGTGGGAACGCTCTGTATTCTCTCTCCAAGTGGTGCCTTCGACTGAAGAGGCATTTATCCTCCTGAATAGACCAAAGATCTCGGCTTCAGCACTCGGGTGATGGGCTACGTAAGTATAGCCTCGACCAAGAAGGTGATAAAGTCTCTCCCATCTAAACATGACTTCAGCCGGGAAGATGGGCGCAGAAGGATTGGCCATTATCGAGAAGGGAATCAAAGCTGAAGAGCGAATGCGAAAATAGTAGAAGAGAGGATCAGGGCGGATTAGCAGAATGCGAAGGTGTTCATTAACTTCGCGTTAAATATTGCTTCACAGTGCCAGTCCTTATCGGTCAAATGTCCCTACTTGTCGTTCCCTTTCGGCGTCTCTCCTTTAGCTCGAATCCCCTGATTAATCTGCAATCTCGAGACAAGCAAGCCCGAGATTTTCGCAAAAAGTTTGAGGGGACGCCTCCACTTTGAAAAAGATGAAAAGACAACCTGAGTGGGGGAACAAAGCCAGCTTTATCAAAAAAGAAGAAAAGACTTGTTCTTTTATGAAAAAAGGAAAGGCTCCCCGCAAAGAGAGAAAGAGGGAGAAGAGAGGATTCTGCATTAGAAGAACCCAGAATCATCACCAACGAAGCATCCTCCTAGAACAACCTACCACGAGAAGCCATCACAGATCCCGTGGTTCTACAGGTTTAGAGATACCCCAGAGAAAATTCCGTCGTTGAGCCCCACCTTAAGCCTTGAAAATGAAACCCACACACCATCCTTCGATATCACCATGCTCCATGGCTAACGGGTTCATCCAACCCCTGACGGAACGTGTTACAAACCAACACAAGTGGTCTCAAGGTAGCAGCTCCAAGTTTATACACACGAAGATGATTGTTGAAAAAGGTGCAAGTTCAACCCAGGCGAAGGCGGACGGAGTTTCCTATCCTGAGGGTCTGCGAGTCATGGCTGTTGACGGCAATCTGGTTTCCCTTCAAGTCCTCACCGCCATGTTAAGAAAATGCCAATATGAGGTTACAGCTCAAGCAAAGTCGACGGAAGCCTTAGAGATGCTAAGGCAGGATAGGCAGAAGTTTGATATCGTCATCACTGCCGTGACAGGGCTCGACATGGACATTTTCAGATTCTTGAAGGTTGTCAGTTCTAAATTAAACATACCAGTCATCATAATATCGGCAAGTGATGACCAGCAGATCATAATGAAAACCGTATTGCACGGGGCTCAAGATTTCCTTATGAAACCAGTTAGGATTCAAACACTCCAAAACATTTGGCAGCATGTTGTGAGAAAAAAGTTATTCGAACGAGGAGGCAATCGCCTTGCTTCTGATGGTAGGAAGACGAAGCTTATTTGGACTGACGAGCTTCATTCCAAGTTTGTTGATGCAGTTCAACTACTAGGATTTGATACAGCACGTCCGTGGCAAATACGGAAGATCATGAAGGTAGAAGGACTTGATACTCAAAAGGTTGCGAGTCATCTTTGGAAGTACAGACAAAGCTAAGACAGCACAACACAGCTCGAAGCCGAGGAAGTCGAGCTAGCAAATGCACCGCCACTCCCTCGAGTGTTAACCTAAGTATTCTCTCTAGCAGTCTCAGTACTCTACAAGAATACATACCGCATGTACAATGGGCACAGACACCTTGGTTTGAACAGCAACCCTCAGCTAGAGTTTTTCCTGTGGTTAATCAAGTCGCCGCGCCCGACGTTCAAGGATTAATTTTCTCGACCGCGCAATCCGAATATGGGCCATCAGAGAATCAGATGGGAAGTCACTCTGAGCATTTCTACCTCACCAGTCCTGAAGTAGGAAATGGTTTCGGTAACAGTCTAATTGATCATCCTCAGGTGTTCCCGACAAATGGCACAGGATTCCACTCCGAGCATCGGGTTTCCTACGGAAAAAATACAGCAGAAAATTTGTCACCAGTACAAATATTGGAGGATAACGGTGCCCAATCTGAAGGTTCGGGAGAAGGAAGGGACATGTATCACAACGAATTGGGCAGCATCGACGACGAGCTTACTGTTTTGATCAACCAATTCAACGCCGATGAAGCTCCAAGGCTGTAATGGAGTCTTTATTTCGAAAATAAATAACTCTGTGATAAAGTTTCTCATATTTGGCCGTAATCTCACTTGAGAAGATGTGCGTGAAAAATTCGCCATTATTGTTAAAACAGCAGATGGCAGACAAGTGTTTTGTGAAAATGTTAATTTGCTTTACAGTGCCATACTTTGCCGATTGATTTTCCCCGTTTTCGATGTCATCCCTGTTGGCTCGAATCCCCTAGCCTACTATTAGTATGCAGTCTCGAGACATGTAAATCCGAAATTCGTGCAAAAGGGTCTGAGGGGACGCTACCGCCTTAAAAAAGAGAAAGTGAAAGTAGTCTGAGTGGGAGACAAAGCGAAAGCTAGCAAGAAAAGAAGAGAGGATTTGGCTCCATTCCTGAAAAGAAGTGAAAGCCCGCCTGCAAAATCAACACTTAAGAAAGACGGGAAGGCCCTACCACTATGAAAGGGTAGCGAAAGTTGAGAAGACAAAATCTGGAGAAAGCGATACGATTTTTAAATCCACGATCAAATCTTGAAAGAGGCGCCCTCATGGTAACCTTTATCCATCCTCAAAAGAGGGAGCCTTCAATCATACACGGTCACTCAGAAAATCCAGAGAGAACGGAAAATGCAAGAAGAATTAGCAAACCTTGAGGAGAGTAGCCGATCCAAGGTGTCTCAATCCAACGTGTTTAAGGGCTATCGTCACTTGCTGGATATGGGAGACGAAGAGTTCGAGACCACGTTCGGAGCTAAAACCATGGAACCTGGCCTTTCGTCAACAACGTCCAAGATCTTGATAGAGATAAGGACAACAATAACAAGGGCCAAAGGAAGCGTCGCAAGCGTCACACGAGCGTCAGGTACAAAGGCTTGAAGATTTCTTCACAGAGTGCCCTTTCCCAGATAACAAACAAAGAATGCAACTGAGCCAAGAGCTAGGGCTGGAACCTTCACAAATCCTGTTTTGGTTTCAAAATAGGCGAAATCAAGCAAAGACTCGACGTGAGCGCCGTGAAGTTGAGTTTCTAAGAGCCGAAAACGAAAAACTCCAAGTAGAAAACAAGAGGTACAAGGAAGCTTTTGATACGGCCACCTGCCCCAACTGCAATGGCCTCCTCACCTTCGATGAAAAGCAGTATCTGAGAATCGAAAATGCCCGTTTAAGAGGTGAGTTAGATCAGTTCATCACAGGATCAAGTTCTGTTAGAGGAGGGTACGAAAAAACCGATCCCATGGGTCACTATGGACACCTCCCGAGGAAGAGGGGATATATTACCATCAAGCGGATGACATCGACGATGAACTCGCCACCATCATCAAACTGATCGATGGTGATGGAGCACCGGGGCTGTAATATGCATACAGAGCCTGCACTTCAAAGTCAGGGATCATGAGTCCTTCAATATGTCCGATGCGTACCTGACTTAGAATGAAGCTGACTGATCATTGGAGAGCCCCATGAAGGAAGCAGAGTCGATTCTAAATAAATGCATATGTTTTATTTCCTTGTGTGGAATATTTTCAGTTTTTATAAATGTCTCGCACTAAATCAAGAGTAGTGACCTTCTTTCCGACTATCAAATGCTCAGGTCCTTTGATGTACCGAACTGAAGACAAAATTAATTACGACTAAAAATCCACGCAAGCTCGAAAGGTAACTCTGTATCGTTTCAATTTGCCCTCACTTTCTCCAGCTCTAAGTCGAATCCTTCCATTTCTCAGGAATTTGCGAACTGTCTCTAGAGCACAATCATAATGTGAAGTCCACTCGTTAAACGAGACTGGGGGCAAATTAATTCATGGATGTTGCCGCTAGATGGACGGTTTCAAATAAGGAAAATGCGAACGAAAGACCAAAGCAACCTCAAAGATGGTAATTCTGTATCGTTCCAATTTATCCATAATTCTTGAGTCCTGAATTGATTTATTCTATTTTTACAGAAATTATAAATTACCATGAAGAAGCACCGCGATGTGAAGTCACCTAATGCAATGTAATAAGACCGCATCGCCTCGAGGATCAACAATTAAAACCTCCATAGAGGCCTACAGCTTCGTGGGCCTATTGGCATAGGGAATGACAGTGATCCAAAGCGGTCCGAATTTGATCCCCAAAGACGAGGAATGTTGTAAGTATTGTAAATAAATAGTACAAATTTTTGCACATTTCTTTTGCAGAGAGAAACAAGAATGCTCAACGAACGAGATCAAAGTCAATACTTTGTCACGACCTTTGCCCTAATAGCGTAGTGCCCAACAAAATTTGAGGGAAATTCAACCTAGAAGGGTCGCGCAAGGCATTCAAGATGAAGGGTAAAACAGTATCGTTTCCAATTTATCCCTTCTAATACTTGTTAACACGTCTCTTTTCCTTTTTACAGGAAATATTTACTCCAGCATTTAACATGTTGAAGGAGACAACCTCAAGGGGGAAAATTACGATCATCTGATGAAATCCATTCCGATGAAAGTGGGGCAAAGTGATGGCAAATCCTGAATTGAAAGGGAGAGTATGTCCTTTTTAACTCATCTGATTTCGAGAATACCCTTTCTGCTTCCGTTTTGCAGGAGCATTCGATCGACGGCCATGACAGTTGTCAACATTGAGCAAGCCCAAACGCATCAAATCTTCACTCGACTCCTTTACCCATGCATTTCATTATGCAGGGGCAAGGTCAAAGATAAGCCGCTCCTCAGCTTATGGAGTTGACTCTCAATGCTCGTTCCACCGACATGTCCACGGGCAATTCAAATTCTCCTATTGTTGAGAATTCTCTTTTAAACTTGCTCATTCTGTAAACATATGTGATGCTAAAAAAATTGCCACATCTGCATCGTGTTTACACATGCCATGATTCATGCTTGACTCTTCTGCATGTTTTATTTGCCAATTCTGGCTTGGAGTATAAACTACACATGATGTGTCGAATGTGTAGAGTGGGGCATAACAGGATGATGAAAGGCAAGCCATTTCCACACATGTCCTACATTTTAATCCACAGTGAGTCGTGTGTTAAATAGGCTCCGCATTCCTCAAGGCGATGGGTTCTCTCGCAAAAGGTACAATAGCCGAAGGGAAGGAGGCATTCATTTCTCTATCCCAAACACATACAGGTGACCATTGACAACCCATTTGAGCGGCGGTTTCATTTCGTAACCCCTGTCAAGAAACACCCCACATCGGGGCCAAATGAAGGTAATTCCAGTAATAGCACGAGGTAAATGGTTAGAAATTTTCTTGCTCGGACTAACATCAATTTTCGAGGGGTTTCTTTGCTTTCAACCTCGTACGGTAATTCAAGTGCCTTAAGAATGACGAAAAGCATTCGTTTCTCTATCCGATACACTTTTATCCTTTGCATCGCCCAATTGAGCTTACATATTCATTTCTTAAAACCCGTTGGTGATCATTGCCCATTCCGAGATGAAGACGGTGCCACCTCAAAGCAGAAGAACTCAGAAGAAGTGGGTCTACATAGAGTTCCCAAGTCAACTCTTCAAGTATGATTTTTGATGTGCATGTGTATAACGGCACAATCTTTGAAAATTCCTTTTTCTAAAAGGAAAAAGAAAAAAAAAAGAGAAGAAAGAGCAGTCTGGGGCATGAAAAAGCAAAGCGCTAGTCAAAAGCAAGGCCAATGCCCATTAGAATCAATATTTATTTGTGAATGCCTTTGAAAACTTAGTGAAGACATACCATCTCCTTCGGTAAATCCCCAATGGGATCTGATTGCAAGAGAAAATTCGTTAAAGGAGTCAGATTGCAAAATATACGGTTGAAGTTTACACCGTTCGGAAGCGACAATAGTACCAGCAGAAGTAGATACCATCCTCAGACAATGATGGTATTCTTTGAGGACTGTTCTAGAAGGGCTGAGACTTGTGACAAAGATGCAATGATCACCAACTCAAACCCACCTCATATATTTTCTGGGCCAAAATAAGCCTTTTACTTCCTTGGTCCCCAATCCTAACCTACGTTATAACCCGTGAAAAGCCTTCTCTGATTAAGGCGCTTGAGTTAACGTAGAGTTGGATGATTTAAGCATCACTTGAAAAGGTTCGAGCAAGACTATTTCTCTCTCATTTTTGCAGGATTCTTGACTTGTAAACCTGGAGCAAACGATAAAGATTTTTTCTCAATGGCCTTGACTCAAAAGAGTCCCCTTTGGTAAGCCTTTGACCTAGCCTACATTATGGTCCCAATCAAGACCTCCAGATCGGTTTGATCGTACCAATTGCGAGAGTACTCAGACCCTTGCTGAATGCGATAATGGTAAGATTGAGTGATTTCTTTTTTCAATCCTGCAATCAGGATAATCAGCCTTTCCCGAGAGCGAGAGAAAGCCCTTTCAGACTGAAGTCCCCATTCAGATTACATTCGAGGTGTTCATACTATGATAATCTCCTTGAACAGAATTAGTAATGCAAACTTGACAGAATAGTTATGCATGATCCACATTTTGATTGATTGCATCATGAGTTATTACACAAACTGCTTCAAATCATTGCAAACTTGTTGAATAGTTTTACATGAACCGATGAACTCATTGATGAAAATGCTTCCACATGTTACCTCTGACACTGCCTGATGGGTAACACATTTCCGATGTTCGAGTTACCTTCTGAGGTCTCGAATTTATTCGGCGATTATTGAATGAACAAGCCTAGTTCTCAAGAAAACACCAGGCGTTTCTTCCAAATCCTCAGGAAAGTATATTTTTAACTAAACCTTCAAGAGAATGAATTCTAACGATTGTCAGACTCGAATCTAGTGTGGCACATACGGTCATCAATAATCAGAAGACATGACAAGTCAGCTTCTGAACCCTTTCGACCCATGATCGACATGCTCTCACGAATCTTCATCAATTCACAATCGACCTGCTCTGTGTTCTTGATCTCTGTCTTTACCAAGCCATGATCGACCTGCTCTCATGAGATATTCATCAGTTCACGATCGACCTGCTCTCGTGTCCTTAATCTTTGTATGGTTCACGATCGACCTGCTCTCGTGATACTTTATTCAACTCATGATCGACCTGCTCTCATGAGTTATTCATCAGTTCACGATCGAATTGCTCTCGTGATACCTTTATCCAACTCATGATCGACTTGCTCTCATGAGATCTTTATGAAGTTCACGATCGACCTGCTCTCGTGTTCTTGATCTTTGTTAAATCACAATCGACATGCTCTTGTGGATTGGCCTATCTCTACCGACCATGGTGACCCGCTAAAACGATGGTGGTCCCGAAAGACAGAAGGTAGGCCCCAATGCCTTGAGATCCTCGCGAAATCAAGGGATCATCAACATCACGAGGTATATGTTGAGACAGGTATCGCATATGTGGTTCGTGGGCAGATTTCTCTGATCCATTTCTTTGGTTATGTTGTTTTATAGTTCTGCATATCATGCCTCATTTCACGTGCATAGAAAATGGGATTAAACCCCACAAAAAAATTCCTCTGCATTGTCAAAATTTAGGTTCAATTTGGTCTTTGAGCGAAACCTCTGCGAGCCTCCACTCAAAGAGGGGCAGCTGTTGACACCTAAATTTTTTTGATCTTTCATTCATATTGCATAAAATTTGAGAAATAATTCTCACAAAAAATATATACATATATTTCTCCATACATTGCATATTTATCTTTTCTGCATTGCACTTTGCATTCGATGGTGGGAAATTAAGCTTAATACGACGAGCAACTTCGGCGATCACGAGATTTTCATAAGAGGGAATAGGATCATATGGACTATGAGTTCACAAGTTTATAAAAGATTCACAGTAGCCTCTCCATCATCATGGCATGGATGAAGCGTTCCTCTGTGTCTTGCAAAACCAATTTCTTTGACAGTTTATAGTGCTCCAGTGAAGTTGTGACCTCAGTCCATCTCTTTAATTTGGCCTCTTCCATTTGGTTTACTGCTAGAACAAGCTGCAAAAGGAAACCTTCCACATAACATCCATTTCTCATCATCAATCCTTTCGTCTGGTTCTTGTGACACTTCGTACCCTAGAAAAGAAACTGGACATAGTCCGCAGAGTAGTTTTAGTTGCATGAGTCCATTCGTTAATGTACTAAAGGGAGATACGGCTTGGTGTCTTCACATTTTTTATTCGCAGGATCCAATGAAATTCCACAGTTTGTATATGTTGAAGACAGAGGAAAGTTTACTATAATGAATGATTATAATGACAATATGGACCAACGATCAAGTACCCCTGATGGCATCATATAATAAAGGAAAGCTGTGGGTGGCAGAATCAAAGTGGCGCCTCAAGTGATGAAACATAATGATATCTAGGAATTAAAAAAAAAAAGAGAGGGGGGTGAAGATTCGGCATCCGAGGAGATGAAGAAGATGATGAAACGCATCAGAAAAGCTGAGGCTCGAAGCAAGTAAGTGGAGACCAATCGAGATTGAACGGCCATCACTAATCCAAAAGAAGAATGATTAAAGGAGATAGTTGATGAAAGAAGAAGGGAGCTTTCGGTGAAAAGGCGTTGACGTTCAAGAGGGAGGGGAATTCATGAGAGAGGAGTTTTGGAGAGAGTTCGACGAAGAGATCAGTTGCCCTGATTTTTTCGCCAAAAAAAAAATTTCAGGGGATTTTTCACAAAAAAGGGAGATAGAGGAGGGGAGAGAGGCCAGAAGTGACGAACACATATTCAACCAGTGCAGTATCTGTGTCTCTGTCCAACCCCGGTTAAGTATTGTGCAACTCGATTCAGCGTCGTTCGGCCCCGACTCAGAATCGTTCATCCCCAATACAGTTTCGGTGTAAAAGTTGCTGCTGAGGAGATTCAATTTGTTGGCGAATCACGACCGTCCAGCAGTATTTTATACCTCAATCAGCATAAGTCTCGTCCTACGACCAAGGTAATCTCCATATCCTTTAGGGTTCATGCGAGTATGAATATGTGGTAATTTTTTGTATTGTTTAGTACTGTTTACTGTCATCTTTATGTCGTTCAATGCAGTTTTGTCATGTAACTCTGCTGTTTTGTCTAAATTAAAGCTATCTTCATATATTTTATGATCACTAACTCTGCAAATTTCTCCCAGAAGTTTGAGCACATGTCTTTGACTATTTTAGTTGCTGTTTCGTAAGATTGCACGCTGTTACTTGTTGTTTTTCGAGTCATGAATTTGCTAAAATCGTCGAACAGAAAAAAAAAAAATCCAGAAGCGATTTCTTTAGCATATTAAAGGTCAACAATCTTGATTCCCATCGCGTTTTTGTGAGAAAAGAGTTGTTGTTTTGAAATTATTCGTAACTTTAGAATTGTAAAAAAAAAAAATAAATAGTAAAACCCAATCAGAAAATGGGAAGAAACCAGCAGAGCGGGGGGGGAGGGAAGAAAAAGGAGGAAACGGGAGTAGGGGAAGGGGGGGGGAAAGGAAAGGGAGACAGGCAGAAGAAGGAAGGGGGAAAGAAGAGGAAAAAAAGGAAGGAGAAGGGAGAAGAAAGGGAAGGAGAAAGAAAAAGAGGAAGTAGGAGAGAGG
>JAGVVM010017512.1:0-18414 GCA_019149425.1 Psidium friedrichsthalianum
CCAGCTTTTCAACAATTCTTTAACTAATTACTTATGGATTTGTCGAACTGTTTGGTTGTTGTAATGGTTTTGACAACAAAAATTCAGCTATCAGCGATCTTGTGTCTGGCTCCTGAAAATTGTGATTTTGATGTAATTCCATGTGAAGCGAAGGATGTTATTAATATATATTAGTTGAGTCCTTTATGGCAAAAAGTGGGTTGTTTTGTTGTAATATCCTTTTCTTCCATCTGGAATGATCGGTTGATAGGGACGGTGTTGCAATTAAAGTCACCTGGTAATTTTATAGGATCATCCACATTTATCACATTCTATCGAGACTCTACTTTTCCGTAACATCTAAAACTGTATTGAACTGATTTGCCTGATAATTCAATGTCCAAAAATGCCAACCAGCCACTCCAAGAGCGTCGGCTTTTCCACTTAGGATATCATAAATGATAAACCTTCAGTTGATTAAGAAGCTAAGGAACACAGCCCTGGTGTTCGTCTTTCCAACTCCATTTGAGGTGACCAACGGATAAAGTCAAGTGAAACCAATCAGAAGGATGAAATCAACAAAGCCATTCTAGAATTTAAGGAACTATATGGTAATCATTCTAGTTGTCTGATTATGATTTTGTTGGTAATGTAAATGATTCTAATTCTAATTCTATTTTCAAAATAGTTTTGCAGCAAAAAAAAAAAAAGTTGATTCTGAAAAAAAGAAATACTTTTGAGAATTACAAAAAAGAATGAAGTCTCACATTTCTCACTTTTTCCTTTCAATTCTTTCATCACTTTTTCCTCGACCTAAAATAGCACGAGGTCTCATTTTCAAAGAAAAATATATAAGATAATAAAAATAAAATAAAAAATCGAAAAAATTCTAAAAAATCAAAAAAATTTCAAAGAATCCCTAAAATTGGAAGAAGCTTAAATTAGGCTAGTTTGACCACATTTTCATAAATTTGGGCATAGATTCTCTATATTCATATATTTTGCTCCTTTTTAGGAAAATCATAAATACCTTTGAAATTAAATCCAAACATCATTTCTCTAAGCCCTTAGGACTTTGTTAGGGTTTTCTGATTCAATTTATCTATGCCATGAGTTGTTGATGGTGCATTTAGTTTCATTGGTTGTGACTTGCCTAGGTTTATGTACTTTAGACCAATTCTAGTTTTAGAAAATTTTGGAAAAAGACAAAAATAACCAGCGTGAATACTTAACAAGCTCTTGCTCTCAAGGTTTGGATGAATTAAGACTAACATCTAATTTCTAGAATAAAAAATGTACACTAATGCAGGCAGTGGAGTACATGTGCCTTGTAGAAACAAAAGTGTTGCTTGTGTTGGTTGTTTGCTCGCTCAAAAGAGTTGAATGAAACCCCACAATAAATGACGAAAATGACTCGTGATGATTTTTTATATTTATTTTTTACATTCCAATATGCAAAATGTTATATAAGAGAATCAATATGAATTAATCTTCGATTAATTCGAAATGTATGCTGAAATTTCACAAAGCAATTATGTAATTATTTGACTTAAATGAATAAAATTGGGAAGAGTAATTGTTCTTGGGAATAAAAATTATGTGCAGTTACCAAATGCGTTTCTATTCCTAGAATAGAAATTTTATGCAATTACCAAACGCTTTTTGATTATCGAAAACTCATTCAGGAAACAGAATTAGAAAAAAATCATTTAATCGAAATCGCTTTTCGGATTAGAATGGTTGCCATACAGATCCTAACCTTACAAGAGGCTTCCTTTATTGCAGGATCTCAAGCTAGAGAGAGCGAAATTGACCATATTCCTGAGTCAGTGGTCGAAAAATGAGTAAACAAAATAAAAGGAGGAAATGGAAATGGAAGATAGTTGCGCATCGGCATATGCTACGTTGCCAAGTGTAGCACGTACTGGCGGCCATCGCCATCAAGCATGTGCAGCACGTGAGGGCGCATTTGGAGTTCGCCAAGGCAAATGACCACTTAAAATTCTTTTCTCGATGAGACGAATTCTTCTATGTGATAAAAAAAAAATGTTTACTAGACAAAAATTCCGAGAATATTGCCAAATAGTACGGTCGTCTTCAACCTTTAGGCAAATCTACCGCACTCGGTTCTTCTACAAACATCTGTTCAGCAACATCAGACAATAAGCCGAAACTTGATGGAAAAACAAGGCAAAGATCTTAACAAGGCTCTGATACCAATGTTGAAAGAGTTCATCAAGAAATCAACTAACCTTTATTGATGCACAACAACAAAGTTACCGTTGAATCATCGGCGCACAATGGACGAATCTACGACTACACAATTAATGGTCCGACTACAATCACAAGGGAAGTATTCTTGTTCCATAGAGTAAATGTTGATTGTTTTCTCAAAGTAATGATTGGAAAACGTACCTTTCTTTGTATGTTTAGTTTTCTCATGAATGGATTGTTATCATGAAATCAATAACTCCCTCTATTTATAAGAAGATGGTGCCTTTCATACGCACCTCTTCGCCTCCCTAACACACCCCATCATGAGCGAACCGCCGAAATATAATAGTTGGCAAGAGTCCATTCCTAATACGGATTGTGGGAATGAGTTGTAAATTATGTATGAGTTGTAATTTCCTTTATTAGAGTTATTGCCTTATTAGAGTTGTCCTTCTTCTGTGTATATGTATTTATATCTCTAGGTCATTGTAATGAACATCAGTGGAATATACAGAAAATTGAGGAACGATTTTTTCTTCTAAACTCTCTGTCTCAACATGATATCAGAGCTTAGGGTTTGCTCCTAGTGAGTACTGTACAGTAATCCCCAATTACAGCGGTCCCGCACTGACTTGCCGCGACTTCGATCCAGACCGTCGCCGCACTGACTCGCCACGACTCCAATCCAGACAGTCGCTGCACCGACCCACTGCGACTCTAATTCAGACCGTGCTGTGACTCTGATTCAGACCGTCGCTGCTCCGATCCACTGCTGTTTTTTAATACTTGCGAACACACAAACTCATGGCGGATCAGAATCCTACAGGAGCAGTGATTCCCTACCAAAATCAAGGTGGGAATTCAACCACAGAAGCACTTTGGAGAATTTGACCACTAAATTGACTCAGATTCTGACTCAAAAACCTCCTCCTCCTCCTTCTATCTCGACACCGCAGAATGATTCATCTTCATCGCAAATTGCAATTAAGTTGGATGGAACCAACTATGGCTTATGGTCTCAGGTTGTTGAGATGTATATCACGGACAAAGACAAGCTGGGATACATCAATGGAGATCTCCCTCAACCTCTACCGACAGATCCTCAATTTCAAAAGTGAAAAATTGAAGACTCAACTGTCGAAGGGTAGCTGATCAACTCAATGAACCGGCTTTAATTGGCAATTTCATTCGCTTCCCAACAGCGAAGTTCGTCCGGGATTCGGTTGCAACAACTTTCTTCGATGGAACAGATGCCTCTCAAGTTTATGACTTGAAAAGGCATGTGGCTCGGATGAGACAAGCAAGAGACCAATTGAGGCGTACTACAACAACCTTCAAGGTCTGTAGAGAGAGATGACTTCCGTCGTTCGAACCCAATGAGGTGTCCTGAAGATATTGAAAGACATAATATGGCTATACAAGAAGATCGGGTATACATCTTTCTTGATGGGTTGGACGACCGTCTTGATAAGGTCCGAGCAGATGTCTTGCAGATGCAGTCGTTTTCTACTGTTGAACAAGCTTATGCGCGTGTTCGACGAGAAGACATAAGACAAAGTGTAATGTTGACCAACAGTGACACTGTCCATGATTCGGTAGCCATGATATCTCAGGGAAGTAAGACGAATGTCAAATCGAACCAAGAATTGTCGTTGTAGATGCCTAAGCCTGGGGTTGTGCAGGAAGGAGGAAGACCCAGCTCAGCTCCACGATATAAAAATTCTTCTGGGGGAGGTTGCTCAAATTGTGGTAATGCAAAGCATACCAGGGAGACATGCTTTAAACTTCAAGGGTATCCAGACTGGTGGAAGGAGTTGAAGGATCGAAAGCAAGCAGAAGGAAAGGGGAGAGCTTCTCTGGTAACCGCAGAACCTCAGCTGTCATTGATACCTCACATGGATTCGCAGAGTAAGCATAATGTGATGTCAGAAGGTAATCATGGTAGTGCTTTGGTTAGTTTCAAGCAAGCTGATTGCAATCACTGGATCATTGATTCGGGAGCTACAGATCACATGACATTTACTTCTGATGATTTTGTTTATACTTCAGAACCAAGACGTGATAGTATATCAAATGCTAATGGGTTCACCTATCCAATGACTGGAGCTGGAGTTGTTGCGATTTCCCCTGCACTCTCTCTCCCTAACACGTTGCTTGTCCCTTCATTATCCACTAAATTAATTTCGGTTGGACAAGTTACCGAAGATTTGAATTGTGTTGTTCTAATGTATCCCCACTTTTGTTTATTTCAGGATATTCTCACGAAGAGATAATTGGGCGTAGTACTAAGAAATGGGGGTTGTATTACATGGATGACTTCAGTTCGGGAGTGCAAATCAAGTTCGAGGTGCATCCATCAGTAGGGAGAGACAGATATGGCTTTGGCATCGACAGTTGGTTATGAATTTGAAAGACTCGGATTTTCAATGTCAGACTTGCATATTGGCTAAGAGCCACAGAGTTCTTTTCCGATTAGTTTAAATAAAATTGAAGTCCTTTTTTTTTTTTTATACATTCAGATGTTTGGGATCCATCTCCTATTATTGCTATTTCAGGTTGTCGGTGGTTTGTGATATTTATTGATGATTGTATTAGGATGACATGGCTTTACTTGATGAGAAGCAAAAATGAGGTAACTAAGATATTTCAGAATTTTCGTACTATGTTACAAACCCAATTTGGTGGGCAGATTCAGATTTTAAGAAGTGATAATGGTGGAGAGTACATGAATGAATATCTTAAGGAATATTTTCAAAAACATGGCATGATCCATGAGTCGTCCTGCTCCCAAACACCTCAGCAGAATGGTGTCGCGGAGAGAAAGAATAGGCATATCCTCGAGACAGCTCAAGCTCTCTTGATTGAAAGTCATGTGCCTCAAAGATTTTGGGACAATGTTGTGGCTACAGTTGTGCATATTCTCAACCGGATGCCGTCTAAAGTGTTGAACTTCCAAACACCACTACAGGACTTATCCAAATATATCTCTTTACCGTTTGTCCTAACCATTTCTTCTCGGGTGTTCGGGTGTGTTGCATTTGTACACATCCCGAAAACCCAGTGAACGAAACTTGATCCATGTGCATTGCGATGTCTGTCTTGGGGTATGGTACACACCAGAAAGGGTATCGCTCCTACAATCCTTCCACCCGGCGAACCTATGTCACTATGGATGTCTCATTTGTTGAAACTGAATCATTTTACCCAGATTCCAATTCTTCCTTTTAGGGGGAGACACAGATAGAAAGGGCGAATTGGTGGAAATTTTTAGCGGTATATTATCTGGAGGAGGGATAGAGGCTGTTAATAAGCAGCTTGGGGTAGAGCTGCTGATATGCAGCTTGGGGGAGTGGATGAGGAGGTTGTACGGAGAAGATAGTAACTAGGCATGTAGTGTCAGATATTGAACAGGCTCTGACAGGGGATGGCAACGTCTACAGGAGCAAAATCACGAAGAGCAACCTCCCTCTTCTTTAGTACCCAACTCAACTCCTGAAAATATTCCTGAGGTAACATCTTCTACTCCTTGTGTATTTGATGAGTTTAATTGTCACGCCCGCCTGTCGCGGACCTAAAAATTCAATCAAGAATAGGCTAACGGATTATTAGGTTAATTGACTAACCTAATTCAGACCCTCCCAAGTCTTACCGAATCGCAACTTAGGTTCTTTCATGCAAAAGTTTATTCAATGGAGCCGCCACTAATCGTTCTTGGTAGGTCGATTAGAAAACCTAAATAAATTAACGGGAGAATTAATTTATTTCTGCGAACCAGAGAAATGAGTCCGGAGACTTGATTACATTAATTTGGAAAAATTAATACCCTTTCGGTACCAAATTTCATGAAAAATCCTTTTCCATTGATAATTGTGAATTGAATGACTTCTCCTTTGAAGATAACATGAATGACCATGTATATGCAAAAATGATTTTTTTTGTATTTCGGATTAAAGACGACTATTATGAAAATATGCCTTAAAATGAGTTATCATCCAATTTAATATAAGAAAATGATTTCTCAAAGTCTTAACCTATATTAGATGATATTTGTGACATAAAAAACAGACTTTTGACATGATTAAATATAAAAATATGAGAGTTATTTTTTGGGATTTTTTCATTAATGAAACAAACAAATGAAATGCAAAGATTGAACAAAAATAAACAAAAATGCATAGTATCCCTTTTAATTTGATTTTTCCGATAAATTCACTCATTCCCAAAGATTTGGGTTAGAGAAGAATTTTATCCGCTACGTCCTCGGAGATTCGAGCCAGTATGCGGATAATTATATAGAATAACATCATCCCTTGTTACCAAATGGCGGAACACGAAATTCTATACTAAATTGCCGTCCCATTCCACAAGATCGTGGTTAAGGCATGCAATTTATTTTCGAAGGGTCTAGGCACAAGAGGAGCATATATTATGGGCATGTTTATTAAAAAATGTGCAAACTTTATAATAAAAATAAACAAACAACCAGATAGATGAAGATAAACATAGAATATGCTAACAAAATGCAAGATAACCAAACATGCTAAAGATAAACGACAAAAGCAAGTGTCATCCGCATGGCCACAATGAGATTTGAAAATTAAAGGTATGTGCCCAAAATCCAAAAGACTATCTTACCTTATCCACCGAGATCCACATCTTGTCGAATTGAGTAATTATCTCTAGTGGTATTTGAAAAATATATTTTTTAGATAATTACCAAACTAGGAAAGATATGTTTCAAATGTACAAAGTTTTATCCACAATATCTTAGAGATATACTTGGGATTCAATCTATTCAGAAATTAAATTGCAAGATATGCCAAAATCTCTCCAAGATAAGCACGACATCCATAAGATTTGCTTAGTTTTAACGATGAAGTTCTTATGGATAATATCAAGCAATCTATATTCAAGAAAACAAGAAAAGATCAACCAACCAAAGATCGAAAATTTACCTTATCTTGAGATTTTTTCCTAATCTGAAAATTTGAGCCAAAACTTGCGATCCAAGCTAAGAATTTAGCTTGGATCGCAAGTTTTGGCTCAAATTTTCAGATTAGGAAAAAAATCTCAAGATAAGGTAAATTTTCGATCTTTGGTTGGTTGATCTTTCTTGTTTTCTTGAATATAGATTGCTTGATATTATCCATAAAGAACTTCATCGTTAAAACTAAGCAAATCTTATGGATGTCGTGCTTATCTTGGAGAGATTTTGGCATATCTTGCAATTTAATTTCTGAATAGATTGAATCCCAAGTATATCTCTAAGATATTGTGGATAAAACTTTGTACATTGAAACATATCTTTCCTAGTTGGTAATTATCTAAAAAATATATTTTTCAAATACCACTAGAGATAATTACTCAATTCGAACAAGATGTGGATCTCGGTGGATAAGGTAAGATAGTCTTTTGATTTGGGCACATACCTTTAATTTTCAAATCTCATTGTGCCATGCGGAGACACTTGCTTTTGTCGTTTATCTTTAGCATGTTTGGTTATCTTGCATTTTGTTAGCATATTCTATGTTTATCTTCATCTATCTGGTTGTTTGTTATTTTTATTATAAAGTTTGCACATTTTAAATAAACATGCCCATAATATATGCTCCTCTTGTGCCTAGACCCTTCGAAAAATAAATTGCATGCCTTAACACGATCTTGTGGAATGGGACGGCAATTTAGTATAGAATTTCGTGTTCCGCCATTTGGTAACAAGGGATGATGTTATTCTATATAATTATCCGCATACTGGCTCGAATCTCCGAGGACGTAGCGGATAAAATTCTTCTCTAACCCAAATCTTTGGGAATGAGTGAATTTATCGGAAAAATCAAAATTAAAAGGGATACTATGGGCATTTTTGTTTATTTTGTTCAATCTTTGCATTTCATTTGTTTGTTTCATTAAATGAAAAAATCCCAAAAAATAACTCTCATATTTTATATTTAATCATGTCAAAAGTCTGTTTTATGTCACAAATATCATCTAATATAGGTTAAGACTTTGAGAAATCATTTTCTTATATTAAATTGGATGATAACTCATTTTAAGGCATATTTTCATAATAGTCGTCATTTAATCCGAAAATACAAAAAAAAATCATTTTTGCATATACATGGTCATTCATGTTATCTTCAAAGGAGAAGTCATTCAATTCACAATTATCAATGGAAAAGGATTTTTCATGAAATTTGGTACCGAAAGGGTATTAATTTTTCAAATTAATGTAATCAAGTCTCCGGACTCATTTTCTCTGGTTCGCAGAAATAAATTAATTCTCCCGTTAATTTATTTAGGTTTCTAATCGACCTACCAAGAACGATTAGTGGCGGCTCCAATTGAATAAACTTTTGCATGAAAAGAACCTAAGTTGCGATTCGGTAAGACTTGGGAGGGTCTGAATTAGGTTAGTCAATTAACCTAATAATCCGTTAGCCTATTCTTGATTGAATTTTTAGGTCGCGACAGGCGGGGCGTGACAATTAAACTCATCAAATACACAAGGAGTAGAAGATGTTACCTCAGGAATATTTTCAAGAGTTGAGTTGGGTACTAAAGAAGAGGGAGGTTGCTCTTCGTGATTTTGCTCCTGTAGACGTTGGCCATCCCCTGTCAGAGCCTGTTCAATATCTGACACTACATGCCTAGTACTATCTTCTCCCGTACAACCTCCTCATCCACTCCCCCAAGCTGCATATCAGCAGCTTCTACCCCAAGCTACTTATTAACAGCCTTTATCCCTCCTCCAGATAATATACGCTAAAAAATTTCCACCAATTCGCCCTTTTATCTGTGTCTCCCCTAAAAGAAGAATTGGATCTGGGTAAAATGATTCAGTTTCAACAAATGAGACATCCATAGTGACATAGGTTCGCCGGGTGGAAGGATTGTAGGAGCGATACCCTTTCTGGTGTGTACCATACCCCAAGAGCAGACATCGCAATGCACATGGATCAAGTTTCGTTCACTGGGTTTTCGGGATGTGTACAAATGCAACACACCCGAACACCCGAGAAGAAATGGTTAGGACAAACGGTAAAGAGATATATTTGGATAAGTCCTGTAGTGGTGTTTGGAAGTTCAACACTTTAGACGGCATCCGGTTGAGAATATGCACAACTGTAGCCACAACATTGTCCCAAAATCTTTGAGGCACATGACTTTCAATCAAGAGAGCTTGAGCTGTCTCGAGGATATGCCTATTCTTTCTCTCCGCGACACCATTATGCTGAGGTGTTTGGGAGCAGGACGACTCATGGATCATGCCATGTTTTTGAAAATATTCCTTAAGATATTCATTCATGTACTCTCCACCATTATCACTTCTTAAAATCTGAATCTGCCCACCAAATTGGGTTTGTAACATAGTACGAAAATTCTGAAATATCTTAGTTACCTCATTTTGCTTTTCATCAGGTAAAGCCATGTCATCCTAATACAATCATCAATAAATATCACAAACCACCGATAACCTGAAATAGCAATAATAGGAGATGGATCCCAAACATCTGAATGTATAAAAAAAAAAAAGGACTTCAATTTTATTTAAACTAATCGGAAAAAGAACTCTGTAGCTCTTAGCCAATATGCAAGTCTGACATTGAAAATCCGAGTCTTTCAAATTCATAACCAACTGTCGATGCCAAAGCCATATCTGTCTCTCCCTACTGATGGATGCACCTCGAACTTGATTTGCACTCCCGGAACCGAAGTCATCCATGTAATACAACCCCCATTTCTTAGTACTACGCCCAATTATCTCTTTCGTGAGAATATCCTGAAATAAACAAAAGTGGGGATACATTAGAACAACACAATTCAAATCTTCGATAACTTGTCCAACCGAAATTAATTTAGTGGATAATGAAGGGACAAGCAATGTGTTAGGGAGAGAGAGTGCAAGGGAAATCGCAACAACTCCAGCTCCAGTCATGGATAGGTGAACCCATTAGCATTTGATATACTATCACGTCTTGGTTCTGAAGTATAAACAAAATCATCAGAAGTAAATGTCATGTGATCTGTAGCTCCCGAATCAATGATCCAGTGATTGCAGTCAGCTTGCTTGAAACTAACCAAAGCACTACCATGATTACCTTCTGACATCACATTATGCTTACTCTGCGAATCCATGTGAGGTATCAATGACAGCTGAGGTTCTGCGGTTACCAGAGAAGCTCTCCCCTTTCCTTCTGCTTGCTTTCAATCCTTCAACTCCTTCCACCAGTCTGGATACCCTTGAAGTTTAAAGCATGTCTCCCTGGTATGCTTTACATTACCACAATTTGAGCAACCTCCCCCAGGAGAATTTTTATATCGTGGAGCTGAGCTGGGTCTTCCTCCTTCCTGCACAACCCCAGGCTTAGGCATCTACAACGACAATTCTTGGTTCGATTTGACATTCGTCTTACTTCCCTGAGATACATGGCTACCGAATCATGGACAGTGTCACTGTTGATCAACATTACACTTTGTCTTATGTCTTCTCGTCGAACACGCGCATAAGCTTATTCAACAGTAGAAAACGACTGCATCTGCAAGACATCTGCTCGGACCTTATTAAGACGGTCGTCCAACCCATCAAGAAAGATGGATACTTGATCTTCTTGTATAGCCATATTATGTCTTTCAGTATCTTCAGGACACCTTATTGGGTTCGAACGACGGAAGTCAATCTCTCTCTACAGACCTTGAAGGTTGTTGTAGTACGCCTCAATTGGTCCTCTTGCTTGTCTCATCCGAGCCACATGCCTTTTCAAGTCATAAACTGAGAGGCATCTGTTCCATCGAAGAAAGTTGTTGCAACCGAGTCCCGACGAACTTCGCTGTTGGGAAGCGAATGAAATTGCCAATTAAAGCCGGGTTCATTGAGTTGATCAGCTACCCTTCGACAGTTGAGTCTTCAATTTTTCACTTTTGAAATTGAGGATCTGTCGGTAGAGGTTGAGGGAGATCTCCATTGATGTATCCCAGCTTGTCTTTGTCCGTGATATACATATCAACAACTTGAGACCATAAGCCATAGTTGGTTCCATCCAACTTAATTGCAATTTGCGATGAAGACGAATCATTCTGCGGTGTCGAGATAGAAGGAGGAGGAGGAGGTTTTTGAGTCAGAATCTGAGTCAATTTAGTGGTCAAATTCTCCAAAAGTGCTTCTGTGGTTGAATTCCCACCTTGATTTTGGTAGGGAATCACTGCTCCTGTAGGATTCTGATCCGCCATGAGTTTGTGTGTTCGCAAGTATTAAAAAACAGCAGTGGATCGGAGCAGCGACGGTCTGAATCAGAGTCACAGCAACGGTCTGAATTAGAGTCGCAGTGGGTCGGTGCAGCGACTGTCTGGATTGGAGTCGTGGCGAGTCAGTGCGGCGACGGTCTGGATCGAAGTCGCGGCAAGTCAGTGCGGGACCGCTGTAATTGGGGATTACTGTACAGTACTCACTAGGAGCAAACCCTAAGCTCTGATATCATGTTGAGACAGAGAGTTTAGAAGAAAAAATCGTTCCTCAATTTTCTGTATATTCCACTGATGTTCATTACAATGACCTAGAGATATAAATACATATACACAGAAGAAGGACAACTCTAATAAGGCAATAACTCTAATAAAGGAAATTACAACTCATACATAATTTACAACTCATTCCCACAATCCGTATTAGGAATGGACTCTTGCCAACTATTATATTTCGGCGGTTCGCTCATGATGGGGTGTGTTAGGGAGGCGAAGAGGTGCGTATGAAAGGCACCATCTTCTTATAAATAGAGGGAGTTATTGATTTCATGATAACAATCCATTCATGAGAAAACTAAACATACAAAGAAAGGTACGTTTTCCAATCATTACTTTGAGAAAACAATCAACATTTACTCTATGGAACAAGAATACTTCCCTTGTGATTGTAGTCGGACCATTAATTGTGTAGTCGTAGATTCGTCCATTGTGCGCCGATGATTCAACGGTAACTTTGTTGTTGTGCATCAATAAAGGTTAGTTGATTTCTTGATGAACTCTTTCAACATTGGTATCAGAGCCTTGTTAAGATCTTTGCCTTGTTTTCCATCAAGTTTCGGCTTATTGTCTGATGTTGCTGAACAGATGTTTGTAGAAGAACCGAGTGCGGTAGATTTGCCTAAAGGTTGAAGACGACCGTACTATTTGGCAATATTCTCGGAATTTTGTCTAGTAAACATTTTTTTTTATCACATAGAAGAATTCGTCTCATCGAGAAAAGAATTTTAAGTGGTCATTTGCCTTGGCGAACTCCAAATGCGCCCTCACGTGCTGCACATGCCTTGATGGCGATGGCCGCCAGTACGTGCTACACTTGGCAACGTAGCATATGCCGATGCGCAACTATCTTCCATTTCCATTTCCTCCTTTTATTTTGTTTACTCATTTTTCGACCACTGACTCAGGAATATGGTCAATTTCGCTCTCTCTAGCTTGAGATCCTGCAATAAGGAAGCCTCTTGTAAGGTTAGGATCTGTATGGCAACCATTCTAATCCGAAAAAGCGATTTCGATTAAAATGATTTTTTCTAATTCTGTTTCCTGAATGAGTTTTCGATAATCAAAAAGCGTTTGGTAATTGCATAAAATTTCTATTCTAGGAATAGAAACGCATTTGGTAACTGCACATAATTTTTATTCCAAGAACAATTACTCTTCCCAATTTTATTCATTTAAGTCAAATAATTACATAATTGCTTTGTGAAATTTCAGCATACATTTCGAATTAATCGAAGATTAATTCATATTGATTCTCTTATATAACATTTTGCATATTGGAATGTAAAATAAAATATAAAAAATCATCACGAGTCATTTTCGTCATTTATTGTGGGGTTTCATTCAACTCTTTTGAGCGAGCAAACAACCAACACAAGCAACACTTTTTGTTTCTACAAGGCACATGTACTCCACTGCCCTGCATTAGTGTACATTTTTTATTCTAGGAAATTAGATGTTAGTCTTAATTCATCCAAACCTTGAGAGCAAGAGCTTGTTAAGTATTCACGCTGGTTATTTTTGTCTTTTTCCAAAATTTTCTAAAACTAGAATTGGTCTAAAGTACATAAACCTAGGCAAGTCACAACCAATGAAACTAAATGCACCATCAACAACTCATGGCATAGATAAATTGAATCAGAAAACCCTAACAAAGTCCTAAGGGCTTAGAGAAATGATGTTTGGATTTAATTTCAAAGGTATTTATGATTTTCCTAAAAAGGAGCAAAATATATGAAATATAGAGAATCTATGCCCAAATTTATGAAAATGTGGTCAAACTAGCCTAATTTAAGCTTCTTCCAATTTTAGGGATTCTTTGAAATTTTTTTGATTTTTTAGAATTTTTCGATTTTTTATTTTATTTTTATTATCTTATATATTTTTCTTTGAAAATGAGACCTCGTGCTATTTTAGGTCGAGGAAAAAGTGATGAAAGAATTGAAAGGAAAAAGTGAGAAATGTGAGACTTCATTCTTTTTTGTAATTCTCAAAAGTATTTCTTTTTTTCAGAATCAACTTTTTTTTTTTTTGCTGCAAAACTATTTTGAAAATAGAATTAGAATTAGAATCATTTACATTACCAAACAAAATCATAATCAGACAACTAGAATGATTACCATATAGTTCCTTAAATTCTAGAATGGCTTTGTTGATTTCATCCTTCTGATTGGTTTCACTTGACTTTATCCGTTGGTCACCTCAAATGGAGTTGGAAAGACGAACACCAGGGCTGTGTTCCTTAGCTTCTTAATCAACTGAAGGTTTATCATTTATGATATCCTAAGTGGAAAAGCCGACGCTCTTGGAGTGGCTGGTTGGCATTTTTGGACATTGAATTATCAGGCAAATCAGTTCAATACAGTTTTAGATGTTACGGAAAAGTAGAGTCTCGATAGAATGTGATAAATGTGGATGATCCTATAAAATTACCAGGTGACTTTAATTGCAACACCGTCCCTATCAACCGATCATTCCAGATGGAAGAAAAGGATATTACAACAAAACAACCCACTTTTTGCCATAAAGGACTCAACTAATATATATTAATAACATCCTTCGCTTCACATGGAATTACATCAAAATCACAATTTTCAGGAGCCAGACACAAGATCGCTGATAGCTGAATTTTTGTTGTCAAAACCATTACAACAACCAAACAGTTCGACAAATCCATAAGTAATTAGTTAAAGAATTGTTGAAAAGCTGGGTAGGTAAAAGATGATTTGCTGATGAAAAAAATACGAACAGCTATCCTGGGTTTCAATCCAATGGACCTTGCATAGGAAATAATTAGAAGATTGTTAGAGCCAATTACTAGTTCATCCTTAAAAGCAAATTACCATATGTGGAGTAGACCACCGTTTTTATTTGGCTTCTTATGTTCTTAATGTTTCTGATCTTTCAATCCTATCAACTTCCTGCTAAGGTTCATTTTCTGCACATCATGTGCACATAAGAAGAATTGTAATCCCATTCAATCAATTTTCATGATTGATAACGTGAAAACAACTAACTGAGCACATAAATTAACAATCAATACAGATTGTTGTCATGATTGGTCATCAGTTTTTTCAATACCTTGCATAGCTAATACATATTAGAAACCAAGCCAAGACCAGAAACCAATGGTAGCATTTGAATCAGCAAAAAACATCTTCCTGAATCATTCGTTTTGTTTTCATAATAGTCCCCCAAAAGAATTTCCTGAAGTAGAGGGAAAAAATTTAGGATAGTTCACCCCTCATTCACCCCACAAAATAAGCAAACCATCCACCAAAAAACAGGTTCATCACTCTAGAGTGTGGCTTAGAAGAAAGTGTCTTGTAGAGGAATTATACCGATGATGTGAATATGACTTTAAATATCTACTGTTGATTGACTAGATATACTCCAGTTAATGACTTACGGTGCCTCCAATGCAGAAAAAGCTTTCTCATAGCTTTAGGGCTTAAAGGTTCAGATATAATTTCTTTGATCTGATGACAATTGACATGCATGGGGTCAGAAATTATAATCCCTCTTTTCTGTCACTTAAAAAGCAGTAAATACACGGGACTGATGTCTGATCAAGAAATACACACGCAAGTATAAACAACAGAATTTATTGTTTGCATGAAGTTGTTCCTGTCTAACGACATTCGCATGAGGAAAACAATATTTCAATGATCTTTATTGGACTTTTAAAGGGTAAACAACGGACATTTAATTCTTTGCATGAAATTGTTCCTGTTAACTACATTCGCATGAGGAAAACAATATTTCGATGATCTTTATTGAACTTTTAAAGGGTTACCCAGGAACAAAGGGCAATAGAAAGACCTAGTTAACAATCACTCTTATTTTCACTTAATTAGTAAAGCCCCATCCTGATGAGAAAAGATCCACTAATGATTTCCATCTTAATATTGTGATGCACAGCAAAAATTGCTCCTCAATTTCAATGATGCAAGAAATAATGATGTTCAAACATTATCATTAAGTGACCAATCACACCAGTAACAAAAAGAGATACCACATAACACGATATGCTCATGACCCAACTATGTACCTCCTTCGAGACACTTCTTCTTCACCTGCTTCACATGATGGAGGTCCTCCAGTGGTGCAATTTGACTCAAATGCCTAACCAATAACCAAACAATCCACTCCCAAATTTGAGCGGAAAATCAAACCAGATAGGAACAGCAAAGTCTGAGAAGTGCTGGACGAGCTTAATACATAAAGTCCAATGGAAAACAGTGAGATTGAGCAGCCGACCATGTTCACTGCTTGCAAAAGAAAAACACGCAAATGCAATTGAAGCGCAAAATACATCACCAAAAGTAAAGTTCAGATATTTCACTTAGGATTTGTCAGTTGTCTTTTAAGAAGAAACCTGTGAGTTGCTGATCAGGAGTAACCAGCGGCCTGCCAGGAATGTGGATGATTCGCCATGCATCTCTGTCACTACTTTTGCCAGCCCAACAGGAGGTGATCAAGCACGAAAGCAGAGGGTAATCGTAACTTCGTGTTGTAAGCTCTTACGATCATTAATAAAACAGAGTACACAATACCCGAAATACAAGCATTTTGCAAGAAATCAGTCATAGTCACAAACTTAGGATTGAGGTTAAATTGAAGCTCGAAGTCAACGGCCAGCAATTCCAGTCAAGGATAACATTCACAGTCAGGAATCCAACAAATCTTGATCATGTATGGCACTTTCAACTATGAAATGAATTCAGGACATACAGCTCTAACAGCCATGATGCCAACAAATTACTGCATGTACAGCAGTATCACATCAATTTCCTCTTCGACTCAGCATACAAAAGTATATGTGAACATATCAAACTGGCATAAATTTGCATGAAATTTATGTCACATAGAGATCCTCAAATCGCAACAGAAAAGTCAGGCTTATTTTCAGCAACTTTTGGGCCCATTTTTGGAGCATTATGTCCGAATTTATCATGAACCGACCATAGCACTGTCACCGGATAACCCCAGTGAACTATCATCTTCGGCCACTGCCGTAAACCCTGACTTCCACTGCCATTAACCACTAATGTTTCACAAATACGAACCAAGCAGTACCAATATGCACAGAAGTTAAGTAAAACTGGAATTCGGCTAGTGAGATTTACCGGAGAATCATCATGCATATCAGTGATTTGAAACCATATTTTTCACCGGGAACCACCGCTAATCACCATTGAGTCACATAAATGCATACATAGCAGAAAGTGGTGGTCAGTAAAGTACTCAAAAAAAAAATCTGATCATCAATAGTGAAGGAAAATCTCGTTGACAGGAAATGGACTAGCAACACCACAAGTAGTTATTTTTTTTGAACAAAAAATAGCCTGAGACATGACGTATGCTGCTTTGCAAACCATCCCCAACACAAGCTAAGAATCACGAATCTGACTTATGCATTTCGTCGAACAAATGGTAAGCACCTCGCAAATGATTCTATATGCAATATTAACGCAACATGTCAATCGAGAGGCTTCTAGAAAAGTTTAAATCATATCAGTGAAAAATGGTTTCCGTCCCGATCACTTTTCAAGCGAATATCGACATGGACTTCAAACTCAACTTCACTTGCGAAGTAAGCAATGCAGGGTGTTTCGGACATCACGCTCATACATCTCTCACTACAAAATCAACATACATACTTTTTACACTTTTTACAAGTAAATTTACTCAAGACCTTCTCAACTTCTTCCACAACCAGCGAACACAAACTTCAATCCAGCGAACATGCTTCGATGACTTACTCAGCTACACAAAATTCGGCATGACTGGAATTTTAAACAACCCGTTATTTAACAACCCATGGTTATTTGTTGGAAATAATAAAATTTTTTTTGGAAGAAAAGTTGCACTTGGATTCATATATTCGCTTCTTGATGATGGCGGTAGACGTGCTCCCTCCCAACCGACTTCAACATTAGAATAGATCTCTACAGCTTGTTCTTGAAAGCCAAGACTGGTCAAAGATGTGGGCATAATCTTTGACTCTTAATATTTAGCGAGGACAACTAGCGGCCCTATATTTTTTGACTTTCAACAATAAAAAATACAACACGACTCGCACCAGCTGGACCCTTTTTGCCGACTTCATCAGGCGTGCTCTTCACTTTTGTTCTTGTGTTATGTGTTTGCTTATCTTAAATAGAGCGAGATAGTTGTAGTAGTTTTTAAGAGAGAAAGAAAGTAGTAAGAGGATTAGAGAGAGTTTGTAAAAAGCTTATTAGGCTTGTATCTCCATTGTGTAAAGCCTTTGCAAAGGCATTTTGAAATATTACTCCCAATTTGCTACTCGAGTTCTCTCCGCAATTACCTCCTTCAAATTTTTGGCAAAACCCTTTTGATTCACTACATTGTATCAGGCAGTTTCTTATGGCAAAAAGTGGGTGGGGGAAAAAAAAAAAAAATACACAAAGGCTCTGTGGCGGACGAGGGGGGGGGGTGAAGAGGTGGCCTTGTTAGAAAAAAAAAAGGGGTGCTGCTTTTTACATGTTGCGCAATGAGATTATTGTAAGTGGTAGGACGGTGCTCTCTGAGCGATTCGTTGCTCGCACGAGGCCGATCACTTCTCTGAGCGTTCCGTTGTTTTCGCCAGCGATGCATACGTGCGCTGACGGTGGGTGACGTGTTTTGTGCGCTTTCTTTGGTCGGATTATTTCTCTGAGAGACATGAGCGCCGCATGGGGG
>JAGVVM010017517.1:0-13878 GCA_019149425.1 Psidium friedrichsthalianum
TAGCAGTTCCCTGAAGGATGGGGCAGGTCAAAGCGCATCAACCGCCAAAAAGAATTTGAAATTGTAATGCCTTCAACGATCGACATCCAAATTAAGCAACTTGAACAATTTGCCAATAGAATAAAGGGCATTTCTCGAAAATTATATTACACAAGCTCCATTTTATTTTGATGGTTGCATTGAGGGGTATTGCTCTATTAACTCCATGCCCCGGATTAAGTTTACCGATTTCTTTGTCCGATCAAAGACGGCACATCCCGTCCATAACGAATTTCTTTAAGCCGTGGGCAGGCTTGGACAAGGCTCTTCGCTCCCCATGATCAGAATGAATATCGGGCCTGCGATTTCTTCGAAGGCTGCGTATGAGCCCGCCTCAGTCCACCCACTGAGCAGATCTTCTTCCGACAACCAAGCCGATAAAAAGAGAACTTGACACGAAGAGAACCGTCTTTCTTCTTAATTTAGCATAAGCCGAAAGGTTAATAAGTGTCAACTATGGTCCGGCGAGCTCGTCGCCGCAGCTCCACCGATGTTCCCTTAGCTAAGACTTGGAAAAATCCAATCTCTGTTCCCAACCAAGGGGCCCAGTAAAAAGGTCTTTGGGTCTGCCTTCGTTTTCAGGCCCGGCCCACCTCATCGAGCGCGATGTTATCGCAATCCACGATCTCTCCCCCCTCCCTCCCTGTCGTCGTTTCATCTTCACAGTCCCCGCTTTTGATCTGGCGCACAGAGAGAGATGGCAGTTGTTGACTCCCTCGTGCACTCTGCGTCTCTGCGACTCTCGTCTTCTTCATCGCCATCGTCGAAGTCTTCTCTCTTCGCGGGGTCCCCACTCGCTCTCTCGCCCGCTTGTGTTTCTGGTTCGTGTTCTGAAGTTCTTCTTTTCACTTTTCGTAGTTTTATTGCTTGCCCGGCTGCTTGAAGCTGAGGAAGGAGGGGAAACAAGAAAAAAGCTTTCGGTGTGGCGCCGGTGCTGGTTTTGTTAAGTGACGTAATGGTCCTGCTAAGTTGATGAAGCTAGATTAGGAGTTATTGGGTGAACTTTGGGGTCGCTAAAGCTCTGTGATTCGGTCTTTATGCGTGGAAGTTTGGTGCTCGTAAAGCTACTGATATTTGGTATGACGAGGCCATTTCTGTTTATCATTTTCAGTAAAGCAGACTTGTCCGAACAGGCGACTGGTGACTGTTTCCAAGAGGATATCTGGCTTGGAAGAGGCCATGAGAATCAGGAGGTACCTTTACGTATATGAGCATTGTGGACCCTATTTTGGTGCCCGATATTTGTGCGAGCTAGCATCAACTGTGTACTGTATAACTGTGTCTAGCAACAATGGACAAAGCCATTTTTTTTAGCAAACATTAGGATTCTGCTTGATGTGGATTGGCAATTTTATTGTCTCAAAGATTTTTCCATTACGTGAAAGCATTAGTTGTTGGGACCCTATTTCGAATTCCCTTCCCCTGTTAAGGTCCATTTTAAATCAGTGACACACCCTGCTTAATAGGGCTGCCAGCACCTTAGCCGAGTGATTAATTGTTAAAACTCTCTGTGAATGTCTTGTCTAATTTCATTTATGTGATTCTGGTGAAATTGAATTAGATGTTTAAACCAAGCACGTTGATTGCCTCTGCCAGCATTTAAGGCACAGAACCAGAGATTATTGGGTCTAAGGATTGTTTTTAGGTGCCTCACCAGGGGAGGATAATTTCTTGCTCTTAGAATTTAAGTTTTTCTCTCCTTACTGCTGATTTATGGTTATGTTTGTGCTGATGTAGTCTGTTATTATGAAAACCTCCAGAGAACGTGAACTTCAAAGCACAAAAAAGTTAAGAAGGAGGCCACCATTAAGGCGTGGAAGGGTATCTCCACGTCTTCCTGTGCCTGACCACATACCAAAGCCTCCTTACTTTGGTTCTCCATTGCTTCCAGAGCTTGCTAGTGAATATCAAGTTCATGATTCTGACGGCATTGCTCACATGAGAGCTGCATGTGAGCTTGCTGCTCGTGTCCTTGATTATGCGGGGACATTGGTCAAGGTTGAGATTATGCTTTATGATTGAAATTTCTGCTTACGATACTGGAATTTAGAAATATACTTCTGGAATGTAGAAATATACTGCTATGAGCTAACAAGGAAACCACTGAGGACCTAATATAACTAATTCAGCTACTGTATGGTTCTTCAATTTCAGTAAATTTGATATGTTCGTTCAATTTTTTGCCACTGTTTTTGGCAATAGAAATTTTGGGCTACTCAAGCAGTTTCCTTTATGTCTAAAAACTTAAATACAGATTTACGTGTTATGGTGGGCTCAGTCTATGTACTCGGTACGAAAAGGTTGTCTTCTGATGATGGAAGCAGATGTTCTTTCTTTTGGGTTGAATTTTCTGAAATAGGGTTTTATCTGGGGAATTTGAAGCTGACAAAGGTAGAACTAAGACGACAAGTAGCAAGAACTGCCATTATACCAATGAAACATACAGACATTTGCATCCGAAAGAAAGCTGGGATTTGAATGTTTATTTTTGTTCCTTTACTTCAGGGGAATTTTGTGCTTAACTTTGCTTTTATTTTGGCAGCCATCAGTGACAACAGATGAAATAGATAAAGCAGTGCACCAGATGATTATTGAAGCTGGCGCTTATCCTTCACCTCTTGGCTATGGAGGATTTCCCAAGAGTGTATGCACATCAGTTAATGAATGCATGTGCCATGGAATACCAGATTCTCGTCAACTACAGGTCTGTATTGGCTCATAGTCCTCAGTTAAGAAGCCCATTATTTTCTTTTTAATAATGACAATCTTATGCAGGATGGTGACATTATAAATATCGACGTGACTGTCTACTTAAATGTAAGTGCTTGTCGATCAATTATTGACTGAATGTTTTTCTTAATACATGTTACTTACAAAGTCATTGTAGTCTTGTTACTCTCGTATGACTAGAACTGAATTTATTAGAAATAGCTATTATTGGAGGGGACATGGTGTGTCTACATGAAGTCAATGTAAGTTTTCTTTATCATCTTCGCCATCTCTTTCTTTCAGAGATGCACCCTCTGCCCACACCTGCAGACAAAGGTGGATCTGTGCAATAGTTTAACAGATCAGGTTTTGATAAATGACTGTTTGAATATTCTAGCAGTCACTTGAAAGTAAGAAAAAAGACGTGTCAATCTCATATGTTGATGAAGGAAGAAAATAATGACATTCAAATTTTAAACCAGTTTATAGACAAGCAAGTCCATATCTTGTCCTCAATGATTCTAAGACATGGGCTATCGTGTCTCATTTAAATTACTTAAGTTAATGCTGTTATGTTTCAATAGTGGTTCCCTCCCCTCCTCCCTCCTGTCCAAGTGTATTTGCCTGGGTCATGGTCTGCAATTTGGTAATCCCTGTCATTAGAGATCACTGTTTCTGTATCATTTGTCTAATTCGACCTTACTCTTGTGACCTTGTCGGTGTTGAGTTCCCTTAACCAAAACTAAAACTTCAGTACAATAGTGGAGTGGGTTGTCTTCTCTGATGAAAATTCTCTCTATATCTGTTAGGGTTATCATGGAGACACATCAAAGACATTCCTCTGTGGGAATGTCAGTGACGCACTTAAAAACCTCGTGCAGGTGAGAATTTGCTTACTTTTTGGTCTGGTATCACTACTCCTTCCTGTCTATCTCCTATGGAGTTCACACTGTGCTTGTCATGGTAGGTTACTGAAGAGTGCATGGAAAGAGGCATAGCAGTTTGCAAAGATGGTGCAAGTTTTAAGAAAATTGGAAAGAGAATAAGGTTTGTTTCAGCTTCTTTACAAATGTTGGTCAGGAGTTACTCTGTAAGTTTTGTCCATGTCGACTCACTTCGGGTGCTTGATTTTTGTATTGAGGATTGGCTTTAGAAGATGTAATTTGAACATTAGAGAAATTCATTTTCTCAGTTGCAAGTATAGTGGCATGAAATTTGCATGTCTTTCGGGTCACAAGTTTATGGTACAAACGACCAGTTAGCTATATTACAGTTTCTGCCTAATTGAAGTCTTGCAGCAAAAAATTTCTGGATGACGGCAGGAAAGTTCCTTAGGTTTGCTGTATTAAAAAAATGCTGGTTAGTTCAATTTAATATTTAAGTATAACAATCATGTGTATTCTATAACAATCATGTGTATTCTCTATACTGGATGCTGGACTGATTTGCTCTCTAAAGTTCAGATCTTATTGGCATGGAACTACGAGTAGTTTGATTATTCTAGTCTGGAACCATATGCATCTCATTTAGTCTAAATCTAGTAGAACCTTGCTGTTCTTCACAATCAAGTTCCACAAACAATACTACGCCAGGAGTTGCTTAAATGTCACGGAAAACGTAAACTTTTGACAGGTCAAAACGACTTGATCGAGATAAATTTGAAAGTAGACTGTACTTTTTCTTTGTCACAGTTTCATTTTGGAAAAATGGGATAAGGCTAGACAGGTGTAGACTATGTGTGAGCAAGAACACTGCGCAAAACAATGAAATGATCTCAACTGCCCGTCTCTTTGAATATCACATTATAAACTAATTAACTTCCACCTTTATTTGATATGGTTATCATCTTAACTGCAGAATTTTTCCACTATTTTTCTAGATTATCACGCGATGAGAAGTTTGATGCTTTTTTTCTAAAGAAAACTTGGTTTTCGGTTGCTACTTGGTATTATTAAGGGGATGTGGGCATCAGAGTTTCTTTAGACTGCATTTACAATTTTGGAAGAATCAAAGGAAGTGTCAGTTTGATTTGAATGGGATAGAACATTTGTCCCCGAGCAGTTTTAGCTGGTAGAGAGTACAATCTCAGAGACTCTCTTGTGGGTTATTCTGCCGCTGTTTACATCTGTGCCATTGTATAATGGATATCTCAGATTTGGTATGCTTGGGTAAGCATGAACTGCTTAGCCTCGTTATTTCTTTTCAGGAACAGTTCTTCTGAATTTTTTTTTATGTGTCTTTATGCCTCCAGTGACCATGCCGAGAAATATGGTTATGGAGTAGTTGAGCGGTTTGTTGGGCATGGAGTAGGAACCGTATTTCATTCTCAGCCAATCATTTACCATCATCGTAAGTTCTTCCCTAATTTCCTTATTTACTCGCCTCATTATTGAATTAGGAAACATAGACTGGTGAAAGTAGAACGAGCTTGACACGCCGTGGGATGAACACTTTATACAAAATTATGTCTACCAGAATCAAGAGATTGTATCGTAGGATACAAAATCTGAAACGCAACTCGGTCGCTTTCCTCAACGTGTCATGTTTGATCGGCAGGGAACGAAGAGCCTGGAACCATGGTCGAGGGACAGACCTTCACAATCGGTGAGTTCAGTGCTATATTTCCTGAGAAACTCTTGAGAACCTTTGATTTGCATGTCCCTCGAAGTAGCTAAAATATTATCTCGTAGTGGCCGCTGACAATAACTGTAAAATATTCATGCACAGAACCGATCCTTTCATTGGGAAGTATAGAGTGCAGAACGTGGCCGGACAATTGGACAACTCTCACGGCAGACGGCAGCCCTGCCGCACAGTTCGAACACACCATTTTGATCACTAGGACTGGAGCTGAAATTCTGACCCGGTGTTGAGGAAAAACAATATTCGTCCCTCATTTTTGTTTTGGGGTATTAGCAGAAGTTCATTGTAGCTCTCTATGTAGTTCAAGCAAGTGTACAGAAAGTTCCTCAACTAATTTGTGACACGCTTAAACACGTTTAATTGACAAGTTATCGACTCACTCAAGTTCGCACGATACGTTTAAATTCATTTTGGCAATGTCAATATATATGTTTCGATGCATTTGCTATTCATTTTTACATACACACGAGTATCTTAAAGCATGTCGCAAACTTTTTCGCAGCAAACGAGCGGAAAGAGAGAGATTTTCATGACCCCTCTCGAAGCTTGGTTCAATTGCCAAAGACGATGGACCCAAATAGAATAGTTCGACGGATGATCCTTCCGTCTTGGTGGAGAAGATCCAATTGCCGTCGATGCGTGCCACGAATGTCTAGCTGCTAAGTGTGGAAGGCAGCTACGTGATGGAATCGAGAGGGGATGGGATCAAGCATATACCCAAAAAGATACGAGAGGAAAGCAACATAATACGACCGGTTCATGCGTACCATTGTTATTCTAGATTGGTCTCTTGTCTCTTTTATTTTTTATTTTTTTTTACTCTCTTTCGTTGGATAGCCTGACGTACGGAAAATCCTTCCACAATTTTTTTTTTCATTTTTGACGCGACATAGGTGTCAATTTTCGTCTTATTTTCTTGGTTTGATTGCAAGCTTAATCTCACGCCCTTACTTATCGTGGAATGAGTGTCCATGCCCATAAATACGGTCCATGATGTATTTGGCTTGATTCCACGAATTTAGGATCCTGTGAATTTAGTCTCTGAATCTTACCTATGAATAAAAATCACGAGACAGAGGAATTATTCAATGATTAATCAATAACAAAGGAAGAACAAAAAATCAGGATTGCAATAGCATTTCAAGACACTATAGATGCGTATGATCTTATCCCATGAATCTGCTTGGGGTGATTCACATGAACTAGGTTCCCCGGGGAAAGAATCGAATCCGTGACCATTGATTCGTGGGTGGACATCTTTATTAGCATGTTTAACTCGGCCATAAAACTTGGTAAAGACATTGCAAACATTATATAGATCGAGTGTGCAATAAATGTATAAAGGCTGGTTTGGTCGTCCAGATTTTTAGCCATGGTAGGTTTGGATATAATGGGATATAAAATTCATAGATTTTGCCATATCCTATCCACTGTTTGGTGAGTCGTGATAATAAAGTTGGATATGTTCACATCCTATTTTGTTCATTCTTTGATATTTGCAACATATCGATGTAAATGAATGTGAAAATGCACAAATGGAGACTATTCCAGATTTTCCATAATTCACTGTCAAATCTAGTAAAAGAGAGAAAATAAAATTATTCACTTTTGTAACTATGAAAAATTTTGCCTATCTCGCTACTTTCGTTGAACTTCAACAAGAATCACAAAGTTACGGAGGAGAGAAATAGTTTTGACTCATTTTCTACTTTCATAGACTTTTGAAAGTTAAGAAGGATAAGAAATTTTAAGAGTAAAGTACACCGCAAGTGCCACAATTTGTATACGCATGCACTTTAGTGCCAGAACTTTCAAAACGTTCATTTTTTTGTAAGGTTCAAAACGTTCACTTTAGTGGCCAGCTTTTTAAAAATCGTTCATTTCAGTGCCAAGTTTTATCTGAAGCATACGTGGCTCACCGGAAAGTCTACATGGAGGATAACGTGGCTCACCGGAGACTGACTTAGCAATTTAAAGAGCAAACGACGTCGTTGAAACTAAATTCACCCAAACATAAATCATAAATCCCCAAATTGAATCCCAAATTACAAACCCTAAATCCTCAATTACAACCCCAAATTAAAACCCTAACCCATGACTGACCGGAGCGAGCAACAGTGGCAAGCGAGTGACAGCGGCGACTCTATGATAGAGGACGATTGAAGTGAGAAAACAACGGCGGCAACTCCATGGCCAACCAAAGACCAATGACGGCAAGCAAGCGACAGCGTTGACTCCACGAGCGACCAACGATGGTGAATCCACGAGCAATTGATTTCTGGAGGGGATCGGAGACCAACGATAGTGATCGACGATGGCGAATCCACGGCATGCACTTTTATACGGAGTCCATCGTGACCGTTGCTTGTAAAAATTTGCTACATGAGATAATAATATAAATTAAAAAATTCACGTAATTCATTTGGCCGGATTGACACTAAAGTGCATGATTTTCTTCAAACTTGATACTAAAGTGAATGTTTTGAAAGTTTTGGCACTTGTGGTTTATTTTACCCAAGTTTTAACGCTTTCGTTGTTTTCATAGAGTTCTATGGCGAACCAAAAAACTACAAATGAGTAATAAAACTTCAAAATGAACCAAAGATATAAATGAGAAGGAGATAGAAATGTTAGTTTTTTTAACAAATCTCACTGCCCTTCATTTTTCGAGAATTAAAAGATCATTTTCAAGTTTGAATGTGTTCATTTAAAATCTAGGTTCTTCTACTTCATTTTTCAAAATTATTTCTAATCTAAATCTCTTTTTATCATTAATTTTTATTCCCTTCCATCATTTCTTAACAAGGTTTTCTTAAATAACAAACTATATACTATTATAATAAGTTATAATATAGACACCAGGTATATATACAAACTATACTACACATTATAACGTCGAAAGAAATTAAATATATAAATAAGGATTACAACAAATAAAAAGAAACTTATTAATTTTTTTTATTTTGAGTTTTCTTTTTAACATTAGAATTCAAAAATAATTTAGTTTTAAGTTTATTATTTAAGAAGTTGGTTATTTAGAAAAATAATCTCTATACCGTGAATAGAAGAAATCATATCTACCTTTATCTCACCTCTCCTCGCGAAATAATTTGATCCAGGCTATAACCCTCTTATATCCCAGTTATCCTGTCTTGGGCAGGAACGAAGCATGGCGTAGGATAAAATTTATCCTAGCCTGACTTTTATATATTAACAAGTTAAGATTTCATTTTAACATCGATGAATTAAGGTTGCAAAAGGTTTCACGAACCAAATCTCGGTCACTCGTGAAATTCAGGCGTCGGCAACCGTACCTGGGCGATTACCAAAATATTCCAAAATTAGGGTTGCGTTAAGTTTCTGACACCTGAATTTCACCATCGGCGAGCTCGAGATCTGGTTTGGGTTTTTTAAAACCTCAATCCTCAATTACCCAAAAAAAAAAAATGTTCAGGTGCTCAATTAGCCATTGACCACAACCTTTAAGTCACGTTCCTCTACTTATCCTAATAAAGTGACTTTGAAAAAAGCCTTCATTTTTCTTCTAAGCAGTTTTCTGACTGGTGGATTACAGAAATGATCGGCTCTCCCGTTTATTTTTGGTTAAGCTTGCATGCGAGCAATGTCCAAATTTGCAATCCATCCGTAAGGGCCAAATTCCCTAAAAAGATCGTTAGGGCGCGCGTGGCAATACTTCCGCTCTAAAAATCAATTTCTAATCAAAAATTAATTTTTTTTTACTTCCGAAAAGAAGTATCTTTTTTTTTACTTCTTCAAGTGGTTTCAAAAGTATTTTTGTAGCAAAAAAAAAAAGTTCCAAAAGCAAGAAAACAAAGTTACATAACCAAACGGATTTCTGCTTCTGAAGTTACGTTATCAAACAAATTTCTATTTCAAAAGTACATATGAAACAGAAATTCTATTTCAAAAGTATTGTCATACGCATTCTTTTAACTTTTGGCTTTTTTTTTGGGGGACAAATCATTTTAATAGTTAACTAAAAAAATGGTTGAGTCGTCCTTGAAACCGGAATCGATCTTCATATCGGTCATTTAGGCTACATATGGTAATGCTCCAGAAAAAAGTGTGTGTGTTCCCAAAGTATTCTCGAAACATTTGGAAACAAAAACACGTATGGTAAAAAAGTATTTTCAAAGTGTTTCGGGAACACTTTTAACAAATAAAAACACTTTTGGAACATAAACAAAAAAAAAAATTGCTTTTGTGTTCTTGAAATGTTTTTTAGAAACACATTCGAAACATTTTTTAGAAACAATTGGGAACACTTTCTTGAACGTAATTAAAAATAAAATATTTTTAAAAAATATTTTTTTCAAAAAATAAAAATAATTAAATAATAAAATAATTAATAATTAAAGAAAGTAATTACAATAAAATAATTAAAAATCGAAATAAAAAATAAAAATAATTAAAGAAAGCAATTTAAAGTCAAAAAACAAAAAAAAAATATTCGAAATAATAAAAATTAATTGAGAAATTGAATCATTTACAAATGGTATTTTTTACCAAGCGGCATTTACGTCAAAGTTGCATCAAAATGCACTTTTTAATTTCAGTTTACCAAATAGTATTTGCATTTCACCAACCCCTTTAACTCAAAGGTATTTGCGTTTTTTCAAAGATGTTTGCCCAAAGATGAACCAAACAGGCTTGATGTATGATGAGTAATGACACTACTACATTAGTTACATATATATTGAGTCTCCATCAAAATCTTGCAAATAAAATGGCAAAGGACTGTGATATGCTCGGAATTCCATAGCTTTGCATATTTCAATTATGTAATCATATTTTTATCTACTTGAAAATATTTATGTATGACTCATAATTATAATTTTTTCTATCTATGGAAGACATATTTCACGTTCTCATTGTTCAATTCCAATTCTTCTTCTCTTTCATTTTTTTTATAGTTGATTTCGTCCATATTTAAAAAAAATTAGGAACAGAATTAAATGAAAAAATTAGGAACATAATTTTTTTTTACAGTTACCAAATACGTTGTTGTTTTTTTTTTGTTTCGGGAATAGAAACTTGATGCAGTTATCAAACGTATTTCTGTTTCCAAAAATTATTATCGAGAATAGAAATAGAGAAAGATATTTCTATTCTAAAAGTTATTTCAAAAATAGAAACGTTATCATACGTAGCCTTATAAATCAAAGCATTGTGAGCGGAATCATTCCGGATTTCATGAATCACATTCTAAAAGTTCCCAACCGGGGGTTCGTTCGGGGGGGACAAAAGTTTCGGTGCAGCCAAGGAGACGATCGTGATTATAACAAAGGGACAAAAACACGAATCGGCAACGATAACCCATGGTGGCTTTAGGTCGAGGACAGAGCAGGGAGGAAGAAGGGTGGGTGGTCATTTTATATTTGTTGATCTTATCCCCAAAAGATAGATAAAGGAAGACAGAGGGAGATGATGGCGACGTCAAAAATCTGCAGCGCAGCAGACGAAACGACGAAGAGCGAATCCCAAACCCCCGACTGGAATATTCATCCTCTCTCTCTCTCTCTCTCTCTTACAATGACGAGTAAAGTATGTCTCTCTCTCCTCCTTTTCCGCCATTGAAATAAATGGTCTGTGGCAATAAGAAATGAAGAAGGAACCCTCTCTCTCTCGCTCTAAGAAAACCCACCTTCCCATCAGAGATTCTTTTCTGTACGCGACGCCCCGACCTCGGTGCTTCGCTCCCACCATCCGATCTCTCTCTCTCTCTCTCTCTCTCTCTCTCTCTCTCTAAAGAGAACGAGCGGAACCAAGAAGAAAAAAAAAAGAAAAAAGAAAAACCGTATTCTTGGCCACCGGGAGTCATATTCCGTTTCTTGATTCTATTTAGATCCCATATTCTCACACCTTTCCCCACCATCTTCCCTTTCCCCTTGTTCGGACATCTCTATGCTGCCTCAGAGCAACTCCATATACCCTCCCACCCTCTTTTGTCCTTCCAGGCTCATCCTAGAGACACCCAAAAAACAGTGCAAAGGAGAAAGGAGAAAGAAAACAGAGGCGACAATGAATGATGATCATCAGTCCCGGAAAATGCAGGGCACATGGAAGCTTTGGAGGAAGAGAAGCGCAAGATCCAGGTCTTCCAACGCGAGCTCCCTCTTTGTTTGGAGCTTGTGAACCAAGGTACTGATCGAGTTTCCATTGCCCAGTTCGAGTTTTCTTTGCTTTTAGATGAAGGGATATGATGGAAAAGGCTGGATCTTTTCGTCTGGGTGTTGCAGCGATCGAGTCGTGCCGGCAGCAGTTATCTGGGACACCACGGAGTACATGCAGGGAGGCCAATCCCAGTGTTCGGAGCAAACTTCGACTGATGGTCCGGTTCTGGAGGAATTCATTCCTATTAAGAGATTATGCTCGGCTTCTGATGATGAAGAAGAAGAAGAAGATGATGATGAGCAACATTCGCACAAGAAGCCTAAGAGCGACAACGCCACCGATAAAAAGAAATCTGACTGGCTCAGATCTGCTCAGCTGTGGAATCAGACCGCCCCAGCTCCACCTCTTCAACAGGTGAGGCAAAAGAACAGAATTTTCTCGGTAGAAAAAAAAAATTAATCTGGTGATGAAAAAAAATAATAAAATAATAATAATAATAATTCGAATCAGAGATGATTTTCTTTGGTTTCTGGTTTTCATGGGATTCTTGGTTCTGGCTTGAATGCAGGAGTCTACACCGAGAAGGGTATCAGTGGTGGAGGTGACGAGAAATGGCGGAGCTTTTCAGCCTTTTCTCAGAGAAACAGTCTCCTGTGAAGACCACCGGTCCCGATAACAATCATCATCAGAACAACAACCAAGCTCTTGGTCGAATTACATTCGCCAGTCCCGGTTGCCGCCACGAGCTCGACGGCGGACACCACGAAGGGCAATGGCAACGGAAGCAGGAAGGAGGAGAAGGAAGGGCAGACTCAGAGGAAACAACGGCGGTGCTGGTCGCCGGAGCTGCACCGGCGGTTCTTGCAATCTCTTCAACAGCTCGGCGGTTCACATGGTATGTCATTATACCTACCCAATTCAAAGCAGAATTCAGCTGAAAAACTAGATCAGTTTCATCTCTAGCTAATCTTTTCCACCTGGGGTTCTCAATCTCATCGATTAGAACTTGCATTTGCACCAGCGGAAGGATCTGATTGGTAAAAAAACGTTGTTTTGTTTTGCAGCTGCAACTCCAAAGCAGATTAGGGAGCTGATGAAGGTGGATGGCCTCACTAATGACGAAGTCAAAAGCCATTTACAGGTTGTTAGATTGGCTAAGTTTAGCACATCTCCTTCTTTCCTTATTAATTGATCATGGAATATTCCGATTCTGTTTTTTCTCTCTGCGCCTTTGCTTTTTCCTAGTTTATGTTGCAACTCAGTGGCTGCTTAATCGAATTTTGAAGGGCAATATGCGCCATTTCCTTACGTATTAAACTAAATCTCATCTATCGCTAATCTAAGCCACACCACACCAGTTCGAGAACATTCAACGAGAATTTGCAGGAAAAAGGAAGCGAATTTATGCTTAGCTTGATAGGCAAGTCATCACAAAAGCAAAAACTGATACAGACTTTTCTGTTGTTAGAACTAAAGGCGCTTCCTTCTTCTTTTTCCCGCTTTTAGTTTTGTTTTAGAAAAGGAAGAGATTCTAGATGTAATAACGTTTAATGTCGAGTGTTATCTTACATCGAGTCTGTTGCTTTCTGGGTTTTCTTCAGAAATATCGTCTGCACACCAGAAGACCGAGTCCGACCATCCAACACAACGGCAACTCTCAAGCCCCTCAGTTCGTGGTGGTGGGGGGCATATGGGTCCCGCCGGGGGAGTACGCGGCGGGGCTGCCTCCGCGACGACCGCGTCCGGGGAGACGGCGAAGCCGCCCGCCGCTCCGGCCGGGGTTTACACGCCACTGGCTATCGCGGCGCCGCCGCAACAAAGGAACCAATCCAAGGATCACTCGCCGTCGCATTCGGAAGGAAGAGGGAGCCACAGCGCGGGGGATGCTCACTCCAAATCGCCGTCTACATCTTCTTCCACTCACAGCGCCGCGTCTTCTCCTGTGGATTGATTTGAATTCATTTTCCTTCGAGACAAATTTTTGTAAAAAATAATGTTCAAATCGAGGAAGCGTGACGTTATAGGTGTTGAGGTTTTTTTTTTTTTGGAAGGTTAATAATATGAACAATAAGAATTTCCAACTTCAAGTGATTTAACATTGAATGGACAAAACAAATAGAAACTTCCCGTCGCAAAAATAGATAAATCTCAATTTGAAACAAAACAAAAGGAAACCCGAATTACTATTAACATCAAAGCACGAAGAAATTTAACTAAAATTTTTCGCACAAGCGATACAATGCTAACTCTCGTCGTCGGCATTCAGGCATGGTTCATCTTGTTCTCTCGTAAAGGCTTAACGAGTCGGGGACTTCCCTAAGTTCTTTATTTGAGGCAACTTATAAGTTAAGT
>JAGVVM010017518.1:0-17811 GCA_019149425.1 Psidium friedrichsthalianum
ACTAAGTATTAGGTATACAGGACCTCATGGACGTTTGCCAGAAGTGAGTTCAAGTGAACGATTTTGCTCCGGGAATGCACTTAAGTAAGTGCAAAGAAAAAGTTATGGCCCTCAGTAGCATCGGGCTGCCCGTACGAAAGTTTATTGCCTTTTACTGTACTTACCCCCTCTTTATTTTTGACTTTCTATCCTGTCTGTTAATAGAAGATATTCATCTGTCGTTGTGTATCTTTTCTACAAACTTTTCCTTTTATGTTTACACACTTTATCTACTACTGAACCACGAGAAATTCTTTGAAAAAAAATCATACGCAACAGAATCACGCCTTTTTTTGTCGTTCAGTCTTTAGTATTCCTCCGTCTATGCCTCGGTGCTCGAGAACCCGGGTATATTCTGCGAAATGACTGTTCTAGACTTACGTGTACTCACGATCTTGTGCTCCCCGTTCGAATTGTGGTGAGCGCGGTGAGTGCCGATGACAGGCTCCTTCAGGGTAGCCATGCTTTGGAGAGGCACATGTACAAAAATCGACCTTAAGAATGAAATGATCCCGGGGTGATTTATATATTGCCAACGGCGATACACCATAATTTATTGCTATACTATATGTGTAAACTTGAGATTAATGAGTTGAACGGCTTACCGACATGGTCAATTGACCTAAGCATTGAATCAATCCACTAAAGTGTCCTCCAGAAGATTCGTCACAATTGTGTAAAGACATAGACTCGGGGACTTGGTGTGTGGAGTTCGACTTCGTACTCACACACTTTGTGTTAATTTTGTTCTACCATTTAATTCAATGTAACTTCCTTGGTCTAGTTGTCCATCCAGAGGTATTGGCTATACGACATACTTGGTTCCGAGATTGGTGGCGCATTGTTATGCTTAGAGATTATCCTTACGAGTAGCCCCATTTTTTAGAGGTTGCGCATGGCCATGACACGGACTTTTTCATATTTCATGATTTGGTACATATCAGGGTCTCTTTGCATAGGTTATTTTTATGAGAAAATTGTCCAAAAGTCCTAAACCTATTTATTTTGAGATATGTCCGAACAGTGGATCAGTTCAGGTTTGATAGGGCCGAATATAATGCTGCGCATATTGCAATGTAACCTGTTGGTTGATCTATTTTATGTAAGTACAATGTCTACACGAGCCATGCTCGACCCAATGCCATAACCCAACCTTTACCTGACTCGGCATGTATTACTATTTTTTAAATTTTTTTATTCGACCATTCAAAATAAATTTAAATTAATTTTTGAATTTTTTATTGTAATTTGTTATTTGTGATTTAAAACAAATTCATTTTTTTTCATTTTTTTTGTTCATTTTTTTTTCGGGACTGGGTATGGCGGGCAGGGAGTCTGGTGAGGGTAGATGGCATATGGGAACATCGAATCACGGTGTCCGGTAACCCAGCAACTTAACATTTTTGCATGTTTCTAATTTTTTTTTTAAATTTTTAATTTTTAAAAAAGTTAAATTTTTACTTTTCCAGTACTGGCGAACCAACGGCTGGCAATGGGAAAGATAAATGTAGAGGATGGGGTTCTGATGGAGGCGAGTGGTGTGTGGCGCAATCGGCGGCCGGTACTTGAAAGTTTTTGCATTGTTCCAATTTTTATGTGTTCTTCTTTTTAACTACATAAAAATACAATATAAATAATAAACTAATTTTTTTAGGCCCCTTGAACCCAAACCTAGCCTACCCAATAAAAATACAATATATATAAATTATAACTAATATAATTGAGATCTATTTATACGTGTGCCTGGGAAGCTACAGGTGTACGGCCAAAAAGGGTTCAATTTGAGAACCTTTTTGAGACCTATCTAATTTCAACTTAATTTTTTGGAGCAATTTTACTTGCTTTATAATTTTAGACCCCATTATAGCCCTTGTATAAGATAGTCCAAAAATGGTCATGTACGCTATATTGAGATATCCTAATTTATGTCAATTCAGTCATAAACGTTTTAATTTTGATCAATTGAGTCCTAAACTTCTTCACAGTTTTTTGGGCAGTTGAGCTCATCAAGTTAATTTTAGCTAAAATCATTGCCAAGGACTTCTTAGCCATCCTACAGGACATAGTTCTTGCTAGGGATAATTTGTTAGTAGGGTTAATAGTTTTTCAAAATTTTTATTTTTTCTACTCTTATTTTTTTTCACTTTTCTTTCTCTCTTGGAAAGTGCCCCACTGAGGTTGCAGTCAGAAAACATGAACGGTTATGACTCAATTGGCCAAATAAACAGGTTTAGTATTGAATTGACAAACTAAAATAGGTTTAAGATTCTTTGGATCATTTTCTGGTGATTTTTCCTCAATATTCTCTTACTTCGCCCCCGCTAATTCTTACATAACAAAGTACCCCGACCTATAAGATAACACAAAAAGGATTCAAATCATATTCTCGGTTTTGAATTTTAAATCAGATTGTACAAACCTTTAAGTGGAATATTTGTTGAGTTTATAGATTTCTGATGGTTAATCACCAAAAAAAGTACTTAAACCCTATTCAAATTATGTCAATTTATTTCTATCTTGTTTTGTGCTAATTTACTCCTAAACTTTTGGCATTTATACGAATTCAATCTTTTGTGGGGATAACTTTGACCGGTCGACATTGACGTTGATAATTTTTATAACATTTTGTTTTTTATTTTATTTGTTCCTTTTTTACTTTTTTTTTTTGGTCTTCCTTAGGCCAGTCACTCAATGACGGCAAAGGCCACGCACGGTGAGGTTGCTTGCCAGATCGTCGCTCTCCAACAGGCAAGGTCAACCTCGACCTACCACAGAAGGTTCTAGCATCACCCTGGGACGGTGAGGCTCAGCCTCGCCATAGCTGGGAGAGCCACCCAAGTCAGCTTCTATAATTGTAGGTGCAGATTGAATTTAGAACTCCATATCCGTGATTTTTTCATTTTCCAAGCATAACCTAGGAAAATGCGCATTTACAGGGAAGAAGCAATAGAGGCCCTTATTGAGGCACTGTAGAGGAAGGATTTTCTTGATCGCCTCAGGAAAATTCTGCACTGAAGCTTGGTTGCTTAAGGTTGCGGGTCGATCAACCATTCAATGCCCTTAACGTCGCGAGGCAACCTCACCCAGATCTAGCAAGGCTGACCTCGCCTTGGCTAGAGGAAGAAGTTGAAGACAACAAAAAGAAAAAGAAAGTAAAGAGAAAAAAAATTCAAAAAATATTAAAAAATATTAAAACATTATTAAGCATTGTCCACGTCAGCACCAGCGTCCACATTAGCACTTGTCTGCATCCAGGTCAGTATTAGTCGATTAAAATTGGCTAAAAGAATAGAATTAGTATAATGCAAAAGGTTTAGGCTGAGTTGGCACAAAAAAGGTTTATAACTGAATTGGCATAAAAAATATTTAAGACTGAATTGGTACAATTGTGATAGGTTTAGAATTTTTTTTTGTTACTTTCCTGATCTCTTATACTTATTTGAATATAATCTGTGTCTCATTTCTAAGACATGAGCTGAATCCCAAGTTGTTTTTAGCTAATTTAGACTTGCTATAGTGTTATCTAACATTATGCTATTTAGCTCCATCTATATATGCGGAAACAAATACTCCGTAAAAAATACTGTGAAAGATTATTGGACTAAATGTATATATGACAATTACACTCTCTTCTTTGTGTTGGTTCACTCTTGAACATTTTCTTTATGGGCAAAAGAACACAGTCGAGGGCATGATCGGTTGGCACTTTCATTGAGTTGGGAAGCCACGTTGCCACTTTTTAATGGAGAGTGTCCTAAGTGAGTAGACCTGTCAAATGGATGTGTCAAGGTCGGGATAGGGTTTGAGTCATGTCATACACGATCTTACCCAAAAATTGATATATATAACCTGTGTATGACCTATTTATGCCATGCAAATTTCTCGACCCATACCCGATCTAACTAATACTCAACCCAATTTATATTCCTAAAATATTTTCACATTAATCAAATTTAGCATAACTTGTTTCTTAAAATTTTAGTGTGTGTATATAAACATTGTGGACAATTTTGTAATTATTTATTTATTTTATTTTCCTTTTTTTGTGAAGTCTCGAAAAAAATAAATGAGTTGTTTATTATGTCTCACTTAAGATAGCTAGGTAACCCATTTTAAGACTCATTAAGTTATTAAGGGTGTGCATGACAATACTTCTACTTCAGAAATCAACTTTTGATCAATAGTTGATTTTCTACTCTACTCGAAGCACAATTCGGTTTTTCTACTACTATTCCAAAAGTTGATTTTTGAAAAGAGAAATTCATTTGATAACGGTTAAATATTTCCTACTTCTGAAACATTATTAACACAAAATCTTCTTTGAAAATTATTGTTGGCAGCCAAAAATTTCTATTTCATTTAAAATTTTAAATTTCTTTAAAAAATAAATTTTATTATTGTAAAATATTATTTACTTTTTAAAAAATAAATAATATATTTATTTTTTACTCCCTCCGCTAGAGACAGGCGACTTGCAGTTGTACATTGCGGCAACGAGTGCGCACTGGTCAAAGGATGGTGGTGATGTTTTGATAGTTAGAGGCAACCAGCGGTGGGCAACAATTGGGCGAAGGTTGACGGTGGGCAGTGGTTGGCCAATGGCGGTGGTTGGGGCGGCAATGCGTGGCGATTGGCAGAGGTCAATGGCGGGTCGTGGTTGGCAACTAGGGGCGGTTGGCGGGTGGCAACAGTCACGGGCGTTAGTGGGCAATGCTCAACAAAGGTCTACTGTGGGCGATGATAGGGGATGGTGGGCAGTGGTCAATGGTTGGTGAGGGATAGTGGGTAATGGTGGTTGCAAGCGATGATGGTCAGTGGTGGGTGGAATCGGAGGTTAGTGGAGGCGGGCGTGATTGAAAAGAGAGTGATAGTGTAATGAAAGAGAGTGAGCAAGAAGCACTTTTGGAGTTGAGAAGCAATTTTGTTTAGCTTCTCAAATTAGGGAAAACAACTTCAGAAGTGAAATTTATTTCGGAAGTAGAAACTTCTTTCAAAAGTAAAAATTTTACCAAATAGATTTTTGCTTACGTTACCAACGGATTTTTGCTCCACAAGTACTTCTAGGGCAGAAACCCACTTGCAGAAGTGTTATCATGCGCAACCTAAGTCACCCATTCATTACGCCATTTAAGCTTGTTTTTAAAATTTAATGCATCTCATTTGTGACCCACACTATCAAATATGAGTTAAATATATTGATTCTAGATCCATTTTGCCACCTCTAGCAAGCGCAAGTACTTCCTTATAACTGATTGTTCGGGCTACAATTTAGGTGGACTTTAATGTGCCCATGTTATTGTAATTTCATAATTCAGGTTCAATTGAAATTAAATAACTTTTGACAAAGCGTCTATTCATGTTGGTTATTATCATTAATCGAATGACGACTATAATATATAAGTTTTGTATCCTGTAGAATTCTTCTTCACCCTTTTTACTAATATTTTTCACAATGAGTTCTATTAAAACACATTTTGGAAATGTGAATTACTCTTCATTAAACAAGATCAGAATGACGAGGGAGAGCTACTTCCCTTACAAGCCCACATCTTTGCCACCTTCCAGAATGAATCACTCATTCAGGTTCACCTCAGACCAACACTGCAAAACTCCAGCCCCAACATGCCTGGCCAAAGGCTTTAGTAAGGACCACAGTTTCAACATCTTTCTCCAAGCACATGCATGATCTGGCTTCAACGACAAAAAACTAGACCCTTTAGCAGATAATGCTTAATCCAAGCGGTTCCGACAGAATTGGCTCGCAACAAAATTTCGCTAATGCTTTTTCAGGAGTGCCGGCAGTGTTTCTCGTTTCCAGATTTTGCAAAGTATAAATCACCTTCAGTCTCTAAAAAGACACTTCACACCATGCTGCTCTAGCTCCACTGGCATTTTCCAATTGGCACACATCATCTCAACAGCTTTAATCCCTTTCTCCGGCAAATGGAAAGCCAGATTCCAAAAGTTAGTCAAGCTATAGACCGCAGCTTTTATGTATTATAGTATTTGAGCAGAACTCAGGTGCTCTTGCATTCCCTATCAGGAAGCTCAGCTTTGTCAAAACCAGTTACAGCCTGCAAAGTAGTTCTCCGTTTTCTCGTGGATTAGCTTTAGACTAGACAATGCTGAATATCTAGAATATAGCAACCACCTCAAATATGCACAAATTTTCAACAAAAACCATCGAAAGTTTATTCTTTCATCAAGTTAAATAATCTCATTATGGTCACCATCTTCCTTTCACCAAATATTTCATCAATTACCCTTTTCGTTCATGAAGCGAAATGTCCAATATCCGCAATTTTTTTTATGGAACTACATAAATTTATGTTTTCTTTTGAGCCCGGGGGTGAGGGGCGACGGGTGACACTGTGTGGCAGCGGCGGAGGTGCGATACGGTCATGGTGGAGACGGATGGAGTGGAAAGCGAGGGAAGTTAGGGTTCGGATATAGGTTCTTCGGGTGAATTGTCTTTTATGTTTGGAGGTATTTTGATTTTCTCGGAGTTCCTTGTAAGTAGAGGTATACTAAGATACATGTTAGGCGACTGAATGAGAAAGTATCGCTATTTCAACCCAATGACCGTCCCTCATGATGCGCACAATTATTACGTAAAAGAAACTATATTTCTTCATCACATACATTTTTTTTTTTATTTAGAACTCGGGTTTTCTTCGATAAGATGTCCTTCGGAATACTTTAAAAAGAGATAATGACAAATAATTTTCGAACTTTGACCCAATGTGTATATATTTCCTAAATTTTGAATTCGTTTAACGTGATTCCTGAACTTTATCTCAATATTCCATGTCGTCTCTAAACTTTTAATTTGTTCAATATGATTCCTGAACTTTTGGTACATGTTCAATTTAGTTCCTAAACTATATGAAAATGTTCAACGTTATCCTAATTCAAGTTAAGCGATAACATTTAACAATTTCACACAGGTCATGGACTAAATTGAACATGTATAACATAACCATAAACTATATTGAATAAATTAAAAGCTCAAAGACAACATTGGATATTAGGCTAAAGTTCAGGGCCTATATTGAATAAATTTAAAATTTAGAAATCACATTATATTGGGTCAAAGGTCACAATCCATATGTGTCATTTACCCTTTAAAAAATAAAAGGAACGTCTCCACTTTCGTGAAAAAGAGATGAAATTTTATAAGGAAGTCTCTAGTCGACACCAACGGAACGTGACGAAGGAAGGAAAGCGAGAGGAAAAGAAAAAAAAAAGTGCAAAACGTAGGAAATCACAGACCTGTCGACCATGCAATTAGGAATATCGTCCGCCGATTCCGGTGAAGGATTTTAACCAAGTGCCCGTCTCTTTCACAGACAAAGTGCCTCAGTTTTCTAGTGCATGTCTCCTCAGGGCTATGCCAGCAAAGATATTGATGTTCTTCCGATAATGGATGGGACGATTCTGGTGACCTAGGGAAAAAACAAAAGAAAAAAGAAAAAAGAAAATATCTTTTTGGGGAATTTTTCAAATAAAGATCTAAAGCGCTCTTATTTTCTCAAATAATAGCCTAAAGTACCTTCATCATCTCAAACAAGGGCCTAAAGTAAATGTTGTTTCAAATAAAAATATGAAGTTGCCATATTAGCCTAAAAAAAAGAGCCTCTCACTAGTTGATTAGGGGTATTTTCTCATTTTAACTTCGTTGTTCTCTTTTTTCTTTGTTTTCTCCTTTTTCTATTTTGTAAGAATTAAAGAAAAAACAAAAAAAATGAAGAAACACGCCACATGGCTGTTGGGATTGTCAGCGCTTTGATTAGGGCTAGCATGCCCTCGCCTTTGGTCAGCTGGGTCGCTAGCCCTTGCCAACGCACCCCCAACCCCACGACCATTGCCATCGCCCCATCAGTAGTGCGGCGGTAACCACAGATGGGAGGGTAGCCGTCCCACATGTAACTTTTTTTTTGTATTTTAACTTTTTTTTGTATTTCTTAATTTAATTTAACTAAAAATTAAGTTAAAATGATTTTAACAAAAGGCCCTTGATCGGCCAAAATATTTAGCTTGTCAGTTAGCTCTTGTTTGAAGTAGCCATGACCACATCAAGCCATTGTTTGAAGCAATCATGATCACATCATGCCTTTATTTGAAACAATAAAAGCACTTCATACCACTTCAAGCCATTATTTAAGAAAATGATGGCACTTCATGCCCTTATTTAAAATTTTTCCTACCATTTCCCATTTTGATAATTTCTGAAAAAGATAGTTAGTGTAAAAAAAAAAACTGTTGATAGAAAAAAAAATTATCGGTGGCATCAATCACTCGTTGGTAACTTAAAGTACTTTTATGAAATAACCAACTTTTATTGATGGTTCAACTTTACTCATATTTTACTAACTTTTATCTTTCTCTCTTACCATCTTCTCAAATATATGAACATATATGAATTAACCAATCTTTATTTCAGTGACTTATTGGATTTTTCGAATTAAACAACCAATTATGTTTGGGTCACCAACACTAACTTGAGTTATTCAATGATATTTATTGGGTTTCTTAAGGATCAATGGCAGAAAGCACTACTTATTATTTACTCATCTCTCTTACGGAAATCTCAAATTTATTAACTCTTATCTAAATTCACTGATCTTTATTTTTGTAATTTATCAGTTTCCTCTCATTTCTTTATTGACGTCTTTTGGTTTGTCAAGTCTGATTTGATTAGCTTATCAACGTTTATTTTATTTTTTTTTGGGCACATACCATAAAAGATCTCAAATTATGTCCATTGTGACATAAATATCCAACTTTTTTTTATCGCAAGAAAACCTAAACTTATGCATGTACAACATATATACCCTCTATGATAGCTTCATCTATAGTATATTTGTCACACTGATATAAGTTTGAAAAATTTTTTGACACAAAAAAATTGTGATATTTCTGTCAAGAATAGTTGGTAATTAAAAATAAATAAACTTGGCAATAGGCCAAATGAGAGTTGGTAACCTAAAACTAGTTGGTATCTTAATAATAAAAACTTGATAAGTTACTATAGCTAAGGTTTTGTAATTTTTTTAAAAAAAGTTTCAAAATAAAAAGAATTATTAAGAAATGTAAATAAAATTTTGTAAATGACAAAGAAAGGATGTAAATCAAATAAAAAAGAAAATAAACGTTGGTAAATAACTCAAATGAGAGTTTGTCAACCAATTCTAGCGACAATTTAATGAGAGGAAATTTAATAAATCATGCTAATTTGTGGTGGTAAACCCTAAATTAAGTTAGTAGAAAGGTTTGTTAACCCAAGGCAAATAAAAATCATAACTCAATAAGAATAGTTGGTAAGTTAAAAAAATGTGAGCGTTAGTAACTTAGATAAGAGTTGATAATTCAAAATTAGTTTTTAATTTAACATGACAAAAGTTCTTAACTCACTCCAATTTAGCTTGGCAATTTCGTATAAAAGTTAGTAAATTCGAAGTGGTAGTAAGTTACGCAGATAAAATTTTGTAAAGAATTATAAAATTGCTGATTTACAAGGAATAAGAAAAGTTGGCTGTTTCATATAAGTATACGTAAGCTACCAACAATGGAAAATTTATCTAAAAAGTCCTAAACCTATTGCATAGAGGCCAAATTAGTCCGAAACTTTTCAGTTTGCCAATTTAGTCCTAAGCATTTTGACAACTTGCCAACCTAATCTTAAATCTTTTGATGATTTGCCAATTTATGCCTAAAGATTCTAACAATTTACTAATTTAGTCTTTTTCGCTAATTTTAGCCAGAAAGCATTAACACGACGGTCTAATCAACGCCAATAGTCCTACATGGCACGGCCATCATTTACGTGAATAATTATTTGTAATCCTCAATTTTTATTTTTTTTATGATTTTCATTTTATCGTTTTCTTTAGTTTCTTTTCTTTTCCTCTTCCTCTGGTAGATCATTAGGCCTCAATGATGCTGCCGACCAACCAAAGGTGAGGCTAGTGAGGTCAACCTCGGGCTAGGCTTGCCCTCACCAGATGTAGTGAGGGTCAAGCCTTGCTAGGGTAGGGCAAGGTCGACTTAGCCAGTGCTTACTTCTAGCCAATGTCTGGCCATTGCCAAGGCCCGACAACCGACTAGAGGAAGAAGAAGAAGCACAGAAAGAAAACAAAGAAAAGAAAAATAAATAAATAAATAAATAATTCAAGAAAATAAAAAAGAATGCAAAAAAAGTAATCACGTCAATGCTGGCCATACCACATAGGAAGGTCGCATTGACTATTATTTTTTTTAGCATTCCAATTTAATTTCCGAATTACTTATTTAAATCATTAAAAGATTTAGGACAAAATTGACAAATCTGGCTTTAGGACTAAATTACACAATTAAAAGTATTAGAATTAAATTGATATTTGCTAAAGTTTAGAACTGTAGCTAAATTGGCCGCCCTATAATATGTCAATGCTTGACCTTTTCTACTAAGGTTAGGGAAGCCTACCAAACTTTTAATATTTACCTGTGCGACTTCCTTTTTGGTAGGGGTAATGACACCTTTTGGTTTCATTGGTCGGCGCCAGGACTGTCCAGACTAGATTGGGTGGGCCTTGAATGGTGGGTCATTGCTCACCATTGTGAGGAAGAAGGAAAAGAGATCTCAAAGGCCTAACTAAATGATTTCTCAAGAAATGAAAAAAAAAAGAAAAGAAAAAAAAATCACAAATTTGATAAAAATTGAGGATTACAAATAATTATTCACGTAAATGATGGCCGTGCCATGTAGGACTATTGGCGTTGATTAGACCGTCGTGTTAATGCTTTCTGGCTAAAATTAGCGAAAAAGACTAAATTAGTAAATTGTTAGAATCTTTAGGCATAAATTGGCAAATCATCAAAAGATTTAAGATTAGGTTGGCAAGTTGTCAAAATGCTTAGGACTAAATTGGCAAACTGAAAAGTTTCGGACTAATTTGGCCTCTATGCAATAGGTTTAGGACTTTTTAGATAAATTTTCCATTGTTGGTAGCTTACGTATACTTATATGAAACAGCCAACTTTTCTTATTCCTTGTAAATCAGCAATTTTATAATTCTTTACAAAATTTTATCTGCGTAACTTACTACCACTTCGAATTTACTAACTTTTATACGAAATTGCCAAGCTAAATTGGAGTGAGTTAAGAACTTTTGTCATGTTAAATTAAAAACTAATTTTGAATTATCAACTCTTATCTAAGTTACTAACGCTCACATTTTTTTAACTTACCAACTATTCTTATTGAGTTATGATTTTTATTTGCCTTGGGTTAACAAACCTTTCTACTAACTTAATTTAGGGTTTACCACCACAAATTAGCATGATTTATTAAATTTCCTCTCATTAAATTGTCGCTAGAATTGGTTGACAAACTCTCATTTGAGTTATTTACCAACGTTTATTTTCTTTTTTATTTGATTTACATCCTTTCTTTGTCATTTACAAAATTTTATTTACATTTCTTAATAATTCTTTTTATTTTGAAACTTTTTTAAAAAAATTACAAAACCTTAGCTATAGTAACTTATCAAGTTTTTATTATTAAGATACCAACTAGTTTTAGGTTACCAACTCTCATTTGGCCTATTGCCAAGTTTATTTATTTTTAATTACCAACTATTCTTGACAGAAATATCACAATTTTTTTGTGTCAAAAAATTTTTCAAACTTATATCAGTGTGACAAATATACTATAGATGAAGCTATCATAGAGGGTATATATGTTGTACATGCATAAGTTTAGGTTTTCTTGCGATAAAAAAAAGTTGGATATTTATGTCACAATGGACATAATTTGAGATCTTTTATGGTATGTGCCCAAAAAAAATAAAATAAACGTTGATAAGCTAATCAAATCAGACTTGACAAACCAAAAGACGTCAATAAAGAAATGAGAGGAAACTGATAAATTACAAAAATAAAGATCAGTGAATTTAGATAAGAGTTAATAAATTTGAGATTTCCGTAAGAGAGATGAGTAAATAATAAGTAGTGCTTTCTGCCATTGATCCTTAAGAAACCCAATAAATATCATTGAATAACTCAAGTTAGTGTTGGTGACCCAAACATAATTGGTTGTTTAATTCGAAAAATCCAATAAGTCACTGAAATAAAGATTGGTTAATTCATATATGTTCATATATTTGAGAAGATGGTAAGAGAGAAAGATAAAAGTTAGTAAAATATGAGTAAAGTTGAACCATCAATAAAAGTTGGTTATTTCATAAAAGTACTTTAAGTTACCAACGAGTGATTGATGCCACCGATAATTTTTTTTTCTATCAACAGTTTTTTTTTTTACACTAACTATCTTTTTCAGAAATTATCAAAATGGGAAATGGTAGGAAAAATTTTAAATAAGGGCATGAAGTGCCATCATTTTCTTAAATAATGGCTTGAAGTGGTATGAAGTGCTTTTATTGTTTCAAATAAAGCATGATGTGATCATGATTGCTTCAAACAATGGCTTGATGTGGTCATGGCTACTTCAAACAAGAGCTAACTGACAAGCTAAATATTTTGGCCGATCAAGGGCCTTTTGTTAAAATCATTTTAACTTAATTTTTAGTTAAATTAAATTAAGAAATACAAAAAAAAGTTAAAATACAAAAAAAAAGTTACATGTGGGACGGCTACCCTCCCATCTGTGGTTACCGCCGCACTACTGATGGGGCGATGGCAATGGTCGTGGGGTTGGGGGTGCGTTGGCAAGGGCTAGCGACCCAGCTGACCAAAGGCGAGGGCATGCTAGCCCTAATCAAAGCGCTGACAATCCCAACAGCCATGTGGCGTGTTTCTTCATTTTTTTTGTTTTTTCTTTAATTCTTACAAAATAGAAAAAGGAGAAAACAAAGAAAAAAGAGAACAACGAAGTTAAAATGAGAAAATACCCCTAATCAACTAGTGAGAGGCTCTTTTTTTTAGGCTAATATGGCAACTTCATATTTTTATTTGAAACAACATTTACTTTAGGCCCTTGTTTGAGATGATGAAGGTACTTTAGGCTATTATTTGAGAAAATAAGAGCGCTTTAGATCTTTATTTGAAAAATTCCCCAAAAAGATATTTTCTTTTTTCTTTTTTCTTTTGTTTTTTCCCTAGGTCACCAGAATCGTCCCATCCATTATCGGAAGAACATCAATATCTTTGCTGGCATAGCCCTGAGGAGACATGCACTAGAAAACTGAGGCACTTTGTCTGTGAAAGAGACGGGCACTTGGTTAAAATCCTTCACCGGAATCGGCGGACGATATTCCTAATTGCATGGTCGACAGGTCTGTGATTTCCTACGTTTTGCACTTTTTTTTTTCTTTTCCTCTCGCTTTCCTTCCTTCGTCACGTTCCGTTGGTGTCGACTAGAGACTTCCTTATAAAATTTCATCTCTTTTTCACGAAAGTGGAGACGTTCCTTTTATTTTTTAAAGGGTAAATGACACATATGGATTGTGACCTTTGACCCAATATATAATGTGATTTCTAAATTTTAAATTTATTCAATATAGGCCCTGAACTTTAGCCTAATATCCAATGTTGTCTTTGAGCTTTTAATTTATTCAATATAGTTTATGGTTATGTTATACATGTTCAATTTAGTCCATGACCTGTGTGAAATTGTTAAATGTTATCGCTTAACTTGAATTAGGATAACGTTGAACATTTTCATATAGTTTAGGAACTAAATTGAACATGTACCAAAAGTTCAGGAATCATATTGAACAAATTAAAAGTTTAGAGACGACATGGAATATTGAGATAAAGTTCAGGAATCACGTTAAACGAATTCAAAATTTAGGAAATATATTACACATTGGGTCAAAGTTCGAAAATTATTTGTCATTATCTCTTTTTAAAGTATTCCGAAGGACATCTTATCGAAGAAAACCCGAGTTCTAAATAAAAAAAAAATGTATGTGATGAAGAAATATAGTTTCTTTTACGTAATAATTGTGCGCATCATGAGGGACGGTCATTGGGTTGAAATAGCGATACTTTCTCATTCAGTCGCCTAACATGTATCTTAGTATACCTCTACTTACAAGGAACTCCGAGAAAATCAAAATACCTCCAAACATAAAAGACAATTCACCCGAAGAACCTATATCCGAACCCTAACTTCCCTCGCTTTCCACTCCATCCGTCTCCACCATGACCGTATCGCACCTCCGCCGCTGCCACACAGTGTCACCCGTCGCCCCTCACCCCCGGGCTCAAAAGAAAACATAAATTTATGTAGTTCCATAAAAAAAATTGCGGATATTGGACATTTCGCTTCATGAACGAAAAGGGTAATTGATGAAATATTTGGTGAAAGGAAGATGGTGACCATAATGAGATTATTTAACTTGATGAAAGAATAAACTTTCGATGGTTTTTGTTGAAAATTTGTGCATATTTGAGGTGGTTGCTATATTCTAGATATTCAGCATTTGTCTAGTCTAAAGCTAATCCACGAGAAAACGGAGAACTACTTTGCAGGCTGTAACTGGTTTTGACAAAGCTGAGCTTCCTGATAGGGAATGCAAGAGCACCTGAGTTCTGCTCAAATACTATAATACATAAAAGCTGCGGTCTATAGCTTGACTAACTTTTGGAATCTGGCTTTCCATTTGCCGGAGAAAGGGATTAAAGCTGTTGAGATGATGTGTGCCAATTGGAAAATGCCAGTGGAGCTAGAGCAGCATGGTGTGAAGTGTCTTTTTAGAGACTGAAGGTGATTTATACTTTGCAAAATCTGGAACCGAGAAACACTGCCGGCACTCCTGAAAAAGCATTAGCGAAATTTGTTGCGAGCCAATTCTGTCGGAACCGCTTGGATTTAAGCATTATCTGCTAAAGGGTGCTAGTTTTTTGTCTGTTGAAGCAGATCATGCATGTGCTTGGAGAAAGATGTTGAAACTGTGGTCCTTACTAAAGCCTTTGGCCAGGCATGTTGGGGCTGGAGTTTTGCAGTGTTGGTCTGAGGTGAACCTGAATGAGTGATTCATTCCTGGAAGGTGGCAAAGATGTGGGCTTGTAAGGGAAGTAGCTCTCCCTCGTCATTCTGATCTTGTTTAATGAAGAGTAATTCACATTTCCAAAATGTGTTTTAATAGACCTCATTGTGAAAAATATTAGTAAAAATGGGTGAAGAAGAATTCTACAGGATACAAACTTATATATTAGTCTCGTCATTCGATTAATGATAATAACCAACATGAATAGACGCTTTGTCAAAAGTTTTTTAATTTCAATTGAACCTGAATTTATGAAATTACAATAACATGGGCACATTAAAGTCCACATAAATTGTAGCCCGAACAATCAGTTATAAGGAAGTACTTGCGCTTGCTAGAGGTGGCAAAATGGATCTAGAATCAATATATTTAACTCATATTTGATAGTGTGGGTCACAAATGAGATGCATTAAATTTTAAAAACAAGCTTAAATGGCGTAATGAATGGGTGACTTAGGTTGCGCATGATAACACTTCTGCAAGTGGGTTTCTGCCCTAGAAGTACTTGTGGAGCAAAAATCCGTTTGGTAACGTAAGCAAAAATCTATTTGGTAAAAATTTTTACTTTTGAAAGAAGTTTCTACTTCCGAAATAAATTTTCACTTCTGAAGTTGTTTTCCCCTAATTTGAGAAGCTAAAACAAAATTGCTTCTCAACTCAAAAAGTGCTTCTTGCCTCACTCTCTTTTCATTACACTATCACTCTCTTTTCAATCACGCCCGCCTCCACTAACCTCCGATTCCACCCACCACTGACCATCATCGCTTGCAACCACCATTACCCACTATCCTCACCAACCATTGACCACTGCCCACCATCCCCTATCATCGCCCACAGTAGACCTTTGTTGAGCATTGCCCACTAACGCCCGTGACTGTTGCCACCCGCCAACCGCCCCTAGTTGCCAACCACGACCCGCCATTGACCTCTGCCAATCGCCACGCCATTGCCGCCCCCACCACCGCCATTGGCAACCACTGCCCACCGTCAACCTTCGCCAATTGTTGCCCACCGCTGGTTGCCTCTAACTATCAAACATCACCACCATCCTTTGACCAGTGCGCCACTCGTTGCCGCAATGTACAACTGCCAAGTCGCTGTCTCTAGCGGAGGGAGTAAAAAATAAATAATATATTATTTATTTTTTAAAAAGTAAATAATATTTTACAATAATAAAATTTATTTTTTAAAGAAATTTAAAATTTTAAATGAAATAGAAATTTTTTGGCTGCCAACAATAATTTTTCAAAGAAGATTTTGTGTTAATAATGTTTCAGAAGTAGAAATATTTAACCGTTATCAAATGAATTTCTCTTTTCAAAAATCAACTTTTGGAATAGTAGTAGAAAAACCGACTTGTGCTTCTGAGTAGGAGTAGAAAAATCAACTATTGATCAAAAGTTGATTTCTGAAGTAGAAGTATTGTCATGCACACCCTTAATAACTTAATGAGTCTTAAATGGGTTACCTAGCTATCTTAAGTGAGACATAATAAACAACTCATTTATTTTTTTCGAGACTTCACAAAAAAAGGAAAAAAAATAAATAAATAATTACAAAATTGTCCACAATGTTTATATACACACACTAAAATTTTAAGAAACAAGTTATGCTAAATTTGATTAATGTGAAAATATTTTAGGAATATAAATTGGGTTGAGTATTAGTTAGATCGGGTATGGGTCGAGAAATTTGCATGGCAATAAATAGGTCATACACAGGTTATATATATCAATTTTTGGGTAAGATCGTGTATGACATGACTCAAACCCTATCCCGACCTTGACACATCCATTTGACAGGTCTACTCACTTATGGACACTCTCCATTAAAAAGTGGCAACGTGGCTTCCCAACTCAATGAAAGTGGCCAACCGATCATGCCCTCGACTGTGTTTCTTTTGCCCATAAAAGAAATGTTCAAGAGTGAACCAACAAAAGAAGAGAGTGTAATTGTCATATTACATTTAGTCCAATAATCTTTCACAGTATTTTTTACGGAGTATTGTTTCCGCATATATAGGATGGAGCTAAATAGCATAATGTTAGATAACACTATAAGCAAGTCTAAATTAGCTAAAAAAACAACTTGGGATTCAGCTCATGTCTTAGAAATGAGACACAGATTATATTCAAATAAGTATAAGAGATCAGGAAAGTAACAAAAAAAAATTCTAAACCTATCACAATTGTACCAATTCAGTCTTAAATATTTTTTATGCCAATTCAGTTATAAACCTTTTTTTGTGCCAACTCAGCCTAAACCTTTTGCATTTATACTAATTCTATTCTTTTAGCCAATTTTAATCGACTAATACTGACCTGGATGCAGACAAGTGCTAATGTGGACGCTGGTGCTGACGTGGACAATGCTTAATAATGTTTTAATATTTTTTAATATTTTTTGAATTTTTTTCTCTTTACTTTCTTTTTCTTTTTGTTGTCTTCAACTTCTTCCTCTAGCCAAGGCGAGGTCAGCCTTGCTAGATCTGGGTGAGGTTGCTCGCGACGTTAAGGGCATTGAATGGTTGATCGAACCCGCAACCTTAAGCAACCAAGCTTCAGTGCAGAATTTTCCTGAGGCTATCAAGAAAATCCTTCCTCTACAGTGCCTCAATAAGGGCCTCTATTGCTTCTTCCCTGTAAATGCTCATGTTCCTAGGTTATGCTTGGAAAAGTGAAAAATCATCGATATGTGGAGTCTAAATTCAATCTGCACCTACAATATAGAAGCTTGACCTTGGTGGTCTCCCAGCTATGGCGAGGCTGAGCCTCACGCC